>ML794031.1:156201-189305 GCA_009831015.1 Picea engelmannii
TTGATGTTCTTTCCTTCATATAGTTTGCTTAGAGAGTCAAACATTTCCTTCAGAGTCTTCTTGGACGATACATACGGGATCATGTGGTCTTTGATTGAATCTGCAATGATTCTTTGAGCCCTGATTGAGTCCTTCTGATGCTTCACTTTCTCTACGACATCTTCAGGTTCCTCCACTTCTTCTTTGATAAATTTTTCTAGGTCATTCTCTGCAAGGATCAGACCGATCCTATACTTCTAGGCATGAAAGTTGTTTATGCCTTCTAGTTTCTCAACAAGATTTGTGCTTGCAGACATCTTGTACTTGTGGCTACGAAAATGACCAAAAAATGAAAATGCTTAAAATCAATTTTTGACCTTACCAGGAGGTGCGCTTGGCTAAGGCGAGTAGCCTGGTGTACTTGGATCTGAGAAAATCCAACTTTTACCCCGACAAATCTGATCTGCAGATTTCTGGACTGGTGCTTCTGGTACTTCTGGTACTCTAGTACTTTTGGTACTTCTGGTACTAGTTTTCTAGTACTTTTGGTACTTTTGTGAAAATAGGGTTTCACTTTCCGTGAGATCCAACCACTGAAAAGGTGCGCTCTAAGTGCCAAAATGATCCTTGGGGGAGGGAAAAACTTTCTAGGTGGTTAGGGAGCTAAAAAGTCTCAATTTTGAAAAACCCTAATTTGCAAGTGCTTCAATAGCGACGTTTTTCTCTTGCGAAATATGTTTCCTTCAGGTTGGCTCTGATACCATGTTAATGCTTATGCCATTATTATAGTTCTTTGCATTTAAATAGATAAGATAAATATAAGAACAAAATCACTGAGAAATACACATTCATAAGAGACACAACATTTATCTTGGGAAACCCTCTAGGGGAAGAAAACCCAGCAAAAACTTCCTTATCATAAATTGCCAATACAATGTTCAAGAGATAACTCAAACCAATACAGATAGTCCTCTCCAAAAGATGTGCCACTCTTCTCCCTCTCTCCAATTGGTAATTGCAGCTTGCCTCATAAGAGAATGAGCAAGTGAGTAGTGTGATAAAGTGAGGCGCTAGCCTCTCTATATATACAAGACTGGCACGTGTGAGGGGGTTTCACTGGCAGGGCCGACCTCTCACTCTGGGTGGGTAAACCCACCTTTAATTTAATTTTGGGTCTCAAAAATAACTGTTGGGGTCGACTTCTTATTCTGCCTATTAAAATTGTCTGATGACCAATCCGCAAAAGGGGATTTGGTCCTAATACAATTACCGACATGATTAATCCACAATGGGGATTAATCCTAATAATAAAATAACAATAATAATAATAAGAATACTCTTCACAGTTACATTATTTCAATAGGTGATTGGTCATATGTAGCTCATGTGACCACTTCAAAGGGGTGCGCTCCAATCCAAAGGGGGCTACTCTGTGTATTTTTTATAAAAATGGGTTATTTGCCTAAAGTTTTTCCCATAATATGTATTTTTTAGGATTTATTGGCCATTTGGAGGGGGATTGGATCCCAAAAAGAGGCTATATCTTCAGGGGAAGTTGGGCTTCTCTTTTTGGGCCTAAAAAATATATAAACTAGGCTCTTTGAGCTTGACGGGTAAAAAAACAAAAAAATGATGCAGGGATTTTGAGGAGCATCTTGTGTATTTTGCCCATTTCTCATGTTTTGAGAGGCATTGAGTCATGTTTTGAGAGGAGGTTGTTGAGGCTTGTATGTATTTGAACAAGGAGGTCTTGTACAAAATATCAGAATTCTTTTGTAACAACAAAGAGCTAATGTAAAGAGAACTTTTGCATTTGAAGAGAAATAAAGAGGTCCTCCACTTGGAAGCAGGCCCAAAGACGTAGCCAAAGATTGGTGAACTCCGTTAACAAGTTCTTGTGTCTACTTTTATTTATTGTTTGTTATTATCTTCTCTTATTTTGCAGCATGGTTTATGATGGTTGAACACTTTAGTTACTTATAAGCATCAAGTAAAAGTCATAATTATTATTCCACAACAAGTTATAGAGTTTTATGTGTTTCTCATTCTTATCGATCTGATGCATAAAGTACATTCAACTTAACTTGCAATTTGTAAGTAAAACCTATCATTTTTGGATCACTCTCTGTGAAGACGAAGGAATAAAAAATGTGATGATAGGTCCAAGGATCAAAACCTGTAAACAAAATAAAACCATACAAAGCAAGTAAATAAGGTCCATGTGCATCTATATATCTCTATGTGTTGATTAAATTTTGACAAGATCTTTGCTAGTGTGCTTGATGACCAAGTTACAAAGGATGAAAGGAATCTCTTCCTTGCACTAATTGAATTCTGGTGAAGGTTTTGTGAGAAGAGAAAGAATGATTCATTGATCATTGATCATTCAACAAGATCAACAATCCAGACGTGGATATAACAAAGAAAAGGAAAAAGACAATATCCCACATGCATAAGGGGAATAGACTTTGAAAATTTTATAATGAAAGAGTGAAGGCTCTTAGTTCATATGCAAATGAAAGAGCCATGGAAACATGCGAAAGGAATTAAATTTTAGTGCAAAAATTTCCATTTGTATGTTAATAATGGACGATTGAGATTAAATATTAGATCCATATTGAACCAGATACACGACCAGAAGTAGTCTTGAATTCAGAATATGATGCGATGGTGAAAGGATTTTGTAGTTCGATTTTTCAAAGTATTTATCTTAGGCCATCTTGAGACACTCCGATGGAAGAAGATCTGAATTAACAAGAACCATTGATTTATTGGAGCCATAGCAAAGAGATATGAACCACCCATCGGAGAGAGATGGTAGGAGTTAAGGATCAGAGGTATCAATAGCCAGAGGGAATCCTACGACATAGGTGGAGGCACTGGGGAGATGAGGCAGTGGGAGGAGAGGCAGAGAGAGTCCTTCAGAATGTGCAGGGCAACCTGTGGCATTTGACACAGAGGATTCCTATGGTTCAGGTGGAGGATCAACCTGAAGCCATGCAGAGGTAGTTTGTCGATGTACCTAGAGCATGGGTACAACTCTTCTGACGTCTCACCAATGCCATGGTTTTCTATCATGAGACTCATCCAGCGCCATAGGCTTAGATGTCATGGGACATGTATATTGGATGTATATGAATTTTTTAGGGTTTTATCCCCAATTTTGTAATATAAAACACCATATTTTTTGGAAATATATAAAGAGGGATCTTCAGCTGTACTTATATCTTACAATGTATACATTGATTTAATGGTTTTATTTTCTTTATTAATGTGACAAATTTCAATTCAAAAAATAATTAGTGTAGGCATCGGATACATGATTAGAACTTCTAGGAATGTGAAAGTATGTAATAAAATCAAATTGTCGTTCTAAAAGACATACCAGTAGGAATTGACGGAGTAACGTCAGATCACGCACATGGTAACAACCGTTCAACTGACATACAACTAAATGATAATCCAGGCGCACCTCTATAGAGATAATACCATGTGAGATAGCATCGTGCAATAATTCTATGATGGTGTTGTATTCGGCCACATTATTCGTGGATGGCCTTAGCCATATGCCACCTGAAGACACTAGTAGACCCTCGAGCAAGTAACTCACCCAAGCGATGGAAGCTAAGTTCTGTGTATGACGAATGGCTCCGTCTGCGAATCCTACGTAGACCAAAGACTCTATTGACATCTGCCAACAAAAGGGAAAACTCGATAAGCAAGCCAAAGACAAAAAAGGGGAAAAGGTGTATATGCACTAAATTTACATTAGTATACAAAGGGTTTCACCCAAGCCCAGGGCTAAAGCATAATAACTTTTTAAGTAGAGCCCATTTCTGGGCTCAACCAATTTATTCCCTTCATAATATTCCAACTCGTAGGCTCCTTTTTCTAGAACATGTCTCATGATATAAGGACCTTTGCCACATGGGTTTAAACTTGCCTGCCCCTAGCAGTTCTTTGGCTTGGTCATACAAGAGGACCAATTCACCCTCAGCATACAACCGGGGACAGACAGACTTATCGTACTGAACCTTGACACGTTTCTTGTTTGCCTCGATAGCTGTAAAGGCATCTCGATGTTGCTTTTCAAGACTCTCTATGTGTACAAGGCGTCACTCTAAATCCGAAGTGTCAGGTAGGAGCTCAATTGCCAATTTGAGAGAAGTGATTTCACATTCAACGGGAAGTATCGACTCCACACCGTGTACTAACTGAAATGGAGAAAAACCGATGGCAGTCTTAACCGAGGTTTGGTATGCCCAAAGTGCGAGATATAACATGATGTGCTAGTTGGAATTGCTCCGACTGACAATTTTTTGCAAGATGGTCTTGAGAGACTTATTGATGGCCTCTACTTGCCCATTTTCCTGTGGGTAATAAGGAGATGAGTGATCATGTTTAAACCTCATCTTAGACGCTAGTTCTATCATCATTTCATTTTGAAAATGATTGCCATGATCAGTGACAATCTCACTCGGGATACCGAACCAGGCGATAATTTGGTTGAATACGGAAAAAGTTGTAGTCTTCCCATCGGATTTAAAGGTAGGCATGGCTTCAACCCACTTGGTGAATTATTCGACAACCACGATAATGTATTGATTCCCCCCAGCCAAAGTTGGGTTGCAATCAATGAAATCTACTCCCCACTTGGTGAAGGGACCGACTGTAATGACTAGGTGAAGAGGGGCTGGGTGCGAGTGCATTTTTCGAGTGAACACCTGACAGGGGTGGCACGTCTTAACCACTTCAATATAATCTTTAAATATGGTGGGCCAGGAGTAACCGGCTCGCAAGATGTTTTGGGTTGTCGCAAGCTTGGATAGATGACCACCACAAGCCCCTTTGTGGTAATCATTAAGGACTAACTCAACTTCCTCGTGAGTTAAGCAACGATGTAAGATACTATCTATTCCTTAATGATACAAAGTGTCACCGACGATTGTATACTTTTTGGCTTGGTATCTAACACGTCGTCGATCATCTCGCGAGAGATGCTGAGTGAACTTCAAGGTTTGAATATATAAAACAATATCTCCATACCAGGGGTCGGACGACGAGACGAGGAAAATGTGTTCGTCTACGAACGAATCGACATGAATAACTTCTTCATCTAATCGTGGGAAATCATATATTAACTCTGCAAAAACTAGTGATTTCTTGGACTTAGCCGAAGCAAAGTCGAGATCAAATTCTTGTAAGATGATAATCCATTTATTATATTTTCCACCTATGATACGTCTAGTGAGGACATATTGAAATGGATTAACATCGGAAACCAGAGTAGTTTTTCAAAGCAATATATAGTGTCATAAACATTGGACTGCGTGGATGATAGCCAAAGCTAGCTTTTCAACGTGCGAGTAATTACGTTTAGGACCGACTAAATTTTGACTGAGATAGTAGATGACGTGCTCGTAGAGCTCATCATTCTCCTGAACTAGAACCATACCAATGGTCTCTTCAGACGCCGTGATATACAACAAGTAATCTCTACTGTAATCAGAAGATTTCAGTAGAGGGGTCGATACCAAGGCTTTCTTTAAAGCATCAAAAGACTGTTGGGCTCACTCATCCCAGATAAATGGGGTGTCTTTCTTCAATAGGCGCATGGAACCCTTAGTGATATTGGCATAATTCACAATAAACCGACGCAAAAGGTTATCTTTCCCCTATAAACCTTGAAGCTGTCTAATCGTGCGCGGGGGAGGCAACTGAAGAATTGCCTCAACCTTAAGTGGATCTACCATGATCCTTGTCTCAGAGACTAAGAATCCTAAGAGACGGCTAGATCTACCACAAAAGATGCATTTATGAAGATTGAGTTGGATTCTATAGTAGCGACATCTTTCAAAAACCAGTCGAAGGTGCGCAACATGATCCACTCTCTTGTGAGAGTGAGAAACAAGATCATTGAGGTAAGCTTTGACTATGTGTTTGAGATCATGAAAAGCGAAAGTCATGGCTCATTGGAAGTTTTCTCTGGTGGTTTTCAGGACGAAAGGCATTTTCTGGTATGCAAACGTGCCCCAAGGACATATGAATGTCGTCTTATGTTGGTCTATGGGTTTGATCTGGATTTGGTTATAGCCTGAAAATCCATCCATAAAAGAAAATATTTTTCTTCCCACACACTCATCGAGAATATGATCAATGAAAGGCATGGGGAAGTTGTCTTTAGGACAGGCCTTGTTCAGGTTGCGAAATTCCATACACACACAGATGGTTCCTTTCTTTTTATTCATGGGAATGGGGTTGGATACCCATTCGATCAACGGAACCAGGTAGATAAAGACAACATTAAGTAGCTTCTCTACCTCTGCCTTAATAGCGGGGTCTTCCTAGGATTAACATCTCTAAGACATTGTCAAATGGGTTTAGCATCCGGGTAAGTCCTAATCTCATGTTCGACAATACGGGGGTCGATCCCTAGAATATCTTCATATGACCAAGTGAATACGTCTTGAAATTCTTTGAAGAGGTTGGTGTAGATCAAAATCTCTTCTGGTGAACAATCTGCACCTATATTTACATTTTCGATCTTGCTAGGGGTACGAGAGATATCGATCTGGATGGTAGGAGAAATACTCGCCATATTCCCTTCGGTGTAAATGCCATATGTATCAAGTGGAACTAAAATCATCTTGCTCAATTCTTTCAATACATGGGAGAAAATAAGATCGATGATGCATATCGTCCCAAGGTCTCTCGGAAACATTCATGGCTTCAAGGATGGCTTCATCCGAAGGCAAAGTATTATCCAAGAAATCATGTGAACAAGATAACGAAGTGGCCCATGCAGGCCTAAGAACTGGATCTTCCTCGACCGTCTGCGAGGGAACAGGATTGGGATCAACATAAGAGTTAAGAATAGATTGATATCCAATCTCTGTTGGCGATAGTGGCATAGCCATGCCAGCATGTGACTAACCTTCAATCGATGAAGTCGGAGAAGGTAGGGTCCAAGGGTCACTAAAATAAGAAGTACGGAAATGGATGGACCTCTCTACTAAAGCTGACATACTAGACATGGCATAAACGTGGTGAGTCGGTGCCGAGAAGTCTAAAGTACCCATGAGGGAAGAATACATTCCGACACCGATATTCTTAGTTTCCAGCTGAGAATTGTAGACCACAGGGATCAACAGTCCAACATATGCATTCGGGATAGAGTACGCAAAGGATAATTGGTCTATCATCACAATCTCCCCCTGATGAGGAAAACAAAGTGTGCGGAAAATAGACGATACGACAATGACCATAGCATAAGTCCAATTGCGACCTAGCAACAGGTTATAATCGAGAGTTGCATCAACTAACTCTACTTCCACCTCTACCGTATTCCCACCTAACTGGACCACAAAGGATGGGAGAATACCATGAGGACGGAAGGAATGACTGTCGAATGCGGTCAACATGGTCGATGAATTTGAAAGGGTTGGAGAACCGACAGATTTCCAACATACTAAGGACATTACATAAGTGGTAGCACCTTCAACAATGACCGCTCGTTTGATGGTATATTTAGAATACTTCACGTGGATTTGGAAAGCCACATGGTAGGGTAAGGGATGCTTCACGTCCGTGACATCAAACTTGATGATCTTCGAGCCACTAGATTCTAGAGCTCCTAAGGTAGAGAGTAAGGCATTCCTCTGTGATGGACACATTTGGAGTACCTCCAAAGAAGACATCGCACAAGGTGTTTGGCCCAGATCCTCAACAATAGAGTAGTTCTAGGCGGCTCTAGCATTAGGGTTATGGGTAGAGCGCTTGAATACTCCTTTCGTAATATGAGGCGGTGGCTCTGGTTTCTCGATCTGTAAATTCATCTCTGGGGGTGGAGGAGGAGCTTCTAGGTTGGTACTAGCTTTTGAAGAGCTGTAATCTTGAGAGCGAGTGGCTATATTGATTTATGCGTCGACCATATTGATACAAACATGGTCGCCATATTGCGGTGGTGGGTTTTGACTCCCACCAGGCGCATTTCCGGCATTCGAAGAACTCGAGGCTAAGTGTTGGTTGTGAGGAAAAGGATTCGTTAGCACAACAAGCGGAAGATTAAAAACCTCGCAGCCTCCGCAAGTTTGGGGCATAAGTGTGTAAGGTGATCATCAGTACCATGTTTACAAGGAAACTTAACCTTACACTTTTCTTTCTTTCCCTCTCCAGCATTATCGTTATGTTTTCCATTATTATTCTTGTCCTTGGGTTTATTCTTCCCACCTCTATGATTATTTTGAACTTTCTGTTTATTCCCATCTGGTTGTTGGTCATCATTTGGGTTTTTCGACGACTGTAAGGAATGTACATCCACCGATTGGGTGGGTTTGGAGGATCCAGATGAAGCTAGTCCTTCGGCAGACTTCGTTGCCGAGTCTGCAGAATTAACATTGGTGGACCCCACAATGGCATCGGCATGGGGCCTAGGACTCTGTCTAGGATCATGAGTCGACTGCGGTGCATCGGGAAGAAGGTGGTATAACATCCCAGACTGAGCATAGATCAAATTGAATTGTTGGGCTCTAAAAATGGCCTCTTCCTCGCTGAAGACCCAGGAAATACCAATGTCCTTTGAAATAGGAGCATGCAAAGACTTTAAAAACCATTCTAAAAGAAAGGTTGGGGGTATGGGATTCTTAACTAACCTTCTTCGTCTATGCCATTCCTGGATATGGTATGAAATATGAGTGTCGGTACCCTGGCGTAAAGTTGACAAAAGTTCAAGGCCAACATCTTAATGAACGGGTAGTTGAAAACGGTTAATAAAGGCTAGCACTAACTGTTGAAAAGACCCATATGTCCCCCTAGGTAGCTCAATATACCATTGTGATGCAATCCCGATAAGAGTGCGTTGAAACAATCATAATCTAATAGAATCGTGATTCAAAGAATTTGATGAGCACCAGAGGTGAAAAGTAGTGACGTGATCACCAGGGTCCTCGCCATTCTTACCCTCAAACTTTGGAATCTCTGATGGAATCTTGGTGGGGACAGGGGGCCATGTGGGATCATGACTCATCGGGTTGTTCATTAGTTTATACAAATCTAGCAGATTAAGTGTGGCCAAAAAGGGAATATGGGGTTGCGACACCTGACCCCATCCTCTCGGAAAAGACTGAGTATTAGGAGCTGCGTTCCATCCAGGATTCTGGTAAGGACCAGAACCTTGTCCAAAATTAAAAAACCCTCCTCAGAGTGGATTTGTGAAAGATGGATTAGGCATCATTCCAGCAGGAATGTTCTGATAAGGGTTATGAAAATTGCCCCCAGTTGGATTAGCTCCAAACTGAGCGTTGTTAAAACTGCCCTCAATTGGATTAGATCTAGGTTGGGGGGTGCCTAAGACATAATATTGACATCCTCTGGGTGGGAATATGGAGGATTTAAGTGGATTTGTTATGCCAAAAGTATTGGTCGAATTCGGCACCGAGGGGATAGGGATATAGGGTGTAACTTGTCTGCCAGCTTGGTTGTTCCATCCAGCCGTAGAAGGATTAGACCCGGGGTTAAGGAAGGGGACACTTCCTACATTAGGATTTAGTTGGGGAACATGAGATCTACCAAATGGAAAAGGAGTGTAAGGAGGTGTAGTGCCCCCAGGTCCAAGGCTAGCATTATGGCCAACAGCTGGGATGGCAGTTGAAAAATGCGAAGTGAAATTTGGCATACCATAAGAAAATGGACTAGTAGCCATGGGGATGGTCTGAACATTGTAACTCGGTGAGTGGCCATAACCTCCAAAAGAGTTAGAGGAAAGAGACGAAGCATTGACTATGGGTCGATCCATAGTACCAGTGTAGGCCTCCGACATTGCAACTGTAGCGGCTGCAGGTGTTGAAGATGTGAAATTAACTATAGTGGGATTGGGAGTTGATGAACTCCTAGTGTTCTGAAGACTAGACTCAGTACTCATCCTTGTGGGATCACAACTCTGAAAAGTGGATGTGTGTGTACCACTCCCGATAACTCTACACCTTTTAGAAGGAAATAGCTTAAAAACTAGTGGTAATTGTAACAACCGACGAGACCCGTGAGGAAGCTGGTCCGACTCCATGATGACTTATGAATATCAACAAATAAAAATATATCCTAAGGCCAACTAGTAATCAAAGTGCATACCAAAATGTCAAATGGCCAATATGCATGAAAACGGGCTAAAGTGGTTGAGTGGCCTCCCTCGCTAAAGAAGGTATGCCTCATCCAGGAGGGACCTGAGACTCCCTGCTAAAGTTTGGAGGTAACAAAATCAGTTATAAGGGCCCTCGTAGGCTTAAAAACCAGTCGGTCAAATCCCCCCGGAGAGGTAATCTTCCATAAAGGTTGTGTGTTGTTCGACCCCTATTTGACTCAGGATAAAATCAGAATAACCCCTACAAGTAACCTATGAGAAACCTAAGTCAAGCAACTAATCAACCATTGTATAACTGATGCACAGGTGAATAGTCGTAAGTCTGGATTACCGTATGGGTAGGGTAGCAAAGCCCGAAACCTTGAAAGTACCGCCTCTCATAGAGTTATGGATACTAGCAAGATCCCCAAATATGAATAAATCCACAAAAATATCTCTGACGCTAGGTGAGTATCGAGGGGTTATCCCTTCAACAAACTTCGCGCGACCTCATTCTTAACTACAGTGTGAGCGGAGCCTCCTGATATTACCAATTATACAATGTATTTCTCAACTCCCTGTCTTAGACACATATGTTGATTTAATTGCCTTGGAGAAGTTTACTCACAAAATCCTATTCCAAGGCACTAAATCCTAGGCTAGTTTGTGCACCCTAAACAATAAAATCATTACTAATCAATTTTAGTTTAAAGCATAAATTTATTGGCCGTGATTACTCAAAAAGGTATGGAAATGAAACTCATGGTGTTATGACTCTGCATAAAAATAAAAATAGATATAATGCAAAGCCTAACTTTAACTTTTCAGTGAATGATATGCTAAATAAAAACAGTGCAATCTTCAATTTTAACTCTAAAATTGATAAGTAAAATGTGATCTTTCGCTAAATGTGCTAAGCTAATGATAAAGGTTCCAAGACAAAAATACCAACCAATGCAAAATACCTATTTTTTTGTATTTTCAATGTATTAAAAAGAAAATGCATGGACTGATAAGCGACTCGATATATAAATTCTACTGTGTATAAAAAAAATCACTCAAGTAGAATACCAAGTAGCTAAGTAGATAGCCCAACTACCAAGGAAAAATAAAAAATGGAAAACAAAGAGAAAGACGTCGCCCAAAAATTCAACTCCAAATAGGTTTCTTGTCATCCCATATAATCTCAATAGGCACCACAGACACCTAAGAAGGCTAAGTGATCCTCAAAACCTACCCAACAGTCACTAAACCAAGCAAGCAAGCAAGGGGAAGTGGTATACACGACTGTTCAAGATAAAAGGGCATATATACACCTCTTGCAGTGGGACAGAAAGCGTGTATACACGACTGTCAAGGAAAAAAGGGCGTATATCTTTTAAAACAAGGCTAGACAAAGGTAAAAGGTTGAAAAACTCAAACCTAGAGTGAACAAACTCTGTCCAACTGTGATACGACAAGAAACATAAAGGAAAAAGAGCAATGTAAGAAGAAAAAATACTTCAACCCTTAGAAGGAAGATCTATCCCCTGTGGAGTCGCTAATTCTGATACAAGCAAAAAACTCACTATGGCCAAGGGTAAACCACAATAGACAAGTATGACTGCAGAAATCAACTCAATTCCAACATGTGTTATATAAACTAATGTGCAATACGAGGAAGAAGCCTACCTCAATCTAGTCGTTTGATTCCATTCCATCGTTGAGCACATTCACCCAAAGCTTTACACCTGCAAGAATTTCTCAACAAACAAGCGATGCAAGTATATAGTAACAATATATAAAATGATTTAGCACATCATATAGCACAATCCCTTAATAAACATTACAAACATGCCCATGGATAATAATCATATATTTGCAAGATATCAATAGGACAAGAAAGGAGTATTTCTATTAATAATTGATCAATAAAAGTATCAACATTACAGACTTCCGTGTCGGCACGATTCGAAACCAAGAAACCAAGTTCCTTCCAACTGGGTCTCCACCACTTCAATCCTCCACCAAAGGCAAGGTCATAGCAAAGAGGTAATGAGGTCCTCTCGACAATAAGGAAAGAGCTTGGGGGCTGAACACTGTGTTCAAACTTGAGGGACAATAGGATGCAGACTCAATATGAAGTAATTTCTCCAGAGTAACTTTGCTCTCAAATTTGAATGCTTTCTCCTCTTTTTACATAACTCTAAATTGTGCTCTTATAGTGTCCAGAATGAAACTGAAGGGCTGAGTCAGAATGTTTCCAGTATATGGAAGGCCAAAGATCAAAGATCTTTTGTTGTGACATAGAAACCCGACCTCATTTTGTATTTTCTGGCACAAATCCCGATATACGTGAGTTGTAGTGGAGCATCAAGTGTATATGCATATTGAAAAATAGTTAGGGAGTGTATATGTGGAAAAATATATATTTTTGGCTCTGGATTTATCAAAAAGGGGTTGATAAGTCTGCATAGGGAAATGGAAAAAGGCCCTCTGTGCAAGATAGCAATGGTGAGGCAAATATTGCTATAACAAATGATATGCAGAATAAGTGTGTCTGGTCTTTTTTCACCATCAAAAACCAAATATGATCGTTGTGTTCTCCTAGGGGCTATATCTGTAGCCAGAGTCATCCACACTAAAACAGTGGATTCGCCAGGTGCACTATTGCAATATTCAATGTTCTGAGTTCTGATGCACCCTCAGAATCAGAAGTTCATTGTCGCTCTACCCAGGGAAAATATTCAATTCGTCCCCAGCAGTGACGCCATGAATGTTAGACCATAATTCATCCCTGGATTACAGTGTTGGAATATTGGTTGTTGTCATTGATGTCAACCATAGTCATGGGTTCTGGACCGCAATATTGATGAAGGTATTTGGACATGAAGGACAATGCACATGCATATAAAACACCCATGGATGGATAGTATACATCATGTTGTTTCTGGTGGTATGTGGCACGTCACGTGGATCCTCATGGTTGAGGAGAAATGAATTTTTGAAGATGACAAAGTGAATTGAAGAAGGAAGTACATGTAGGGCCTGAAGATAATTAAAGAAAAGAATTCAAAAATAAGAAAGTGTCAGGTCGGCCCTAATGTCAAAAGGAAGTGACATAAATGGTATAAATAAATATCATTATACATTCATTTGATACACAAGTCAAATTTCAGAGGAAATCAGAAGTACAGAAGGCCGGATTTCAAGGGAGGATGAAGTCTTTTGGTGATGTGTTCTAAGGTATGTTATTTTCAGGTCATCTTACCATTTTTTCTATAATTTTTTTTCTAGAATGCTTTAGATGGTGAAATCTCTATGGTATTTATAATACATATCAAGGTACTTGTGGTAAAATTTTTAGCTCTTGATTCGCTATAATTATGGAGATACACTCTGTGGAAGATAGGGTTTGTGACCAGTTTTGAAGCTAGTCAATAAATAGGTTTTTCGGGTAAAATAGTCATAAATCCTTCATAGAGAATCCAAATGAAGTGGGACAAATTTCATTGGAAAGAGTACAAACTTTAGTTTCTTTTGTTCAAGTTTCAGAATCAGATGTTAAATATTGCACGCGGGGCATTCTGTGCAAGTTCACTCTCCTGAATAGACTAGAATTGAATAAAGTTTACCATTCTTTCTATAACTTCTTTTTGGGGAGGATTCAAGGAGTGAAACTTGGAGGAGTTTCAGAGAATACATTGAGTAATATTATATATAGGATCATATTACTCCAAGAATTGAATAATTGCAGAAATTGAAGAAGTCTCGGGAAGCATTATCAGGTTCAGTGTGATGATTGGTTGATGGTGATGATTTAATGTGAAGTTTTATTATCTCTCGTATATTCTTGGCGGAAGGAAGGGGAAAGGATGGAGAGTTAAAATATCTCTTAATATTGGAGGATTGTATCTTCCTCTTGGAGGTTTATCCCTCCCTTTACATTTGGAAGTTGTAGCTACCTTTGGAATTCATTACTTCCCTTGAACAATAACTATTGATTATTTCTCATATATTGTGCATGGTGTATTGTGGTGTATTGGTGTAACTCTTATACTATTGTTCATTGCTCATTGGATATAATTGAATGGTTTAAGTATAATTTGAAAAAGGTTTTAAATTGTACTTGATACTAATTCACCCCCCTCTCAGTATCAACAATTGGTTTCAGAGTGGGTTACCTTCAGAACAGTTTAACCACTAGAAGGAAGATCCTATGAAGAAATGGAAGACAAAATTCCAAATGGGATTCCACCATTTGATGGAAGCAATTTTGAATACTGGAGTAATAGAATGGAAACTTACTTGAAATTTTTTGGGCCAGATGTTTGGTTCTTAGTTTCTTCATGATACAATGCTTTGAAAAAACCAAAGACTGCAGCTCATAAGGAAGCAAAAAGGAACAACAAATTGGCAATAGAGACCATCCTAGATGGATTGATAGATTCAGTGAAATCCAAGGTGGGATCATGTGCATCATCAAAAGAGATTTGGGACAAGATACAAGACCTTTATGTAAGAGAAGAAGCAGAAGAAGAAGAATAAGAATAAGAATTTGAAGCAAATTACAACATCTCAGATTTCAAAGAAGAAAATAGAGGCCAATTCTTTTTCTTTAATTGTGAAGGAGTAGGTCATGTTGAATTTAAATGTCCTCATCCAAGGATTGAAATAAATGGCAATGAAGAAGAAAATTCCAATGAATAAGAAGAAAATCATGAAGACAAAATTATTGAACAAGAAGATGAAAATATTAAAAAATTGAAGCATGTTGAGATTGAAAATAGCAAGCTCAAAAACACAAAAAGAAAACTAAGAAGTGAATTGGGTAGTTGTGAAAAGACAGTTGTAAGCTTGAAGAAACAATTAGAAGACTTTGAGAAACTAAGAGAAGAAACCATTTCCTTGAAAACTCTACTCGAAGAAGAAAGAAGAATAGGAGAAGTAAGGAATGTCCAAATGATGAAGAAAGAAGAAGATTGTGAGAAACTTGAACAAGAAGTTGTCCCATTGAGGAAGAGCTTAAGAAAATCTCAAGTTGCAAAAGACTTAACACATCTTAGATGCATGGGTGAAACTTTATACAAAGAAGATGCAAATAACAACAAGAAGGTTGAAGAAAGAGCTACACAGGTAGTTGATGAGAAGTGGACCAGGATACCAGAAAGAAGGAATTATTACAAAAGAGATGAATATCCAAGAAGACCTCCTACCTTCAGGAATCAAAGAAGCTTCAATCAATATGAAAAAAACTATAGAAGAATAGATCATGAACCAAGATGGACTACATCATAAAGAAGCCCACTTACTCCAAGGTATCAAAATTTCTTTCTTGGTCATTGTTATACTTGCAAAAATTTTGGACATAAGGCAATTAATTGCAGAATCAATGAAAGGAACACATACGCAAGAAACATAAATGGTGTAAAAAGAAGATATGGAAATAATAGTGGATTTGTCAACAGACGTTATAATTCATTTTCCCCATTGATGGACAAAAATATTGCATGCTATAAATGTAATTATCTTGGTCACAAAGCACGAGATTGCAGATATATGAATGAAGATGTCCCTATGCCAACCACAATATGGAGAAGGAAAGCGATTCCAAACAATGAAGATTGTTGAATAGCATTGACCGCTGAAGAATGTAAAGAAGAATATGAATGGTACATAGATAGTGGATGTTCTTCACACATGGCTGAGGATCAAGACAAATTCATCAGCTGGAAGAGAAAGGGTGGCAATGTTGCATTTGGAGATGACTCATTTGCCAAAATAGTTGGAGAAGGTGTAGTAGAACTTGGAAGAAAAAATGTAAAAGCAAAGAATGTCCTATTGGTTGAAGACTTGAAGCATAATCTACTCAGTGTTAGTATAATGTGTGATCAAGGATACACTCTTACGTTTGACTCCCTAAAATGTAAAATCAGAGAAAATAACTTAGGAAGATTGTTGCAACTGTAACAAGAAGACTGAACAACATATACATCCTAGACATGAAGAAGAGAGAGAAGACAGAAGCCACACAAAATGATTCTAAGGAAGAAAAAGTCCAAAATACAAAAGATAAGGATGAAGTATTATTGAGTGCCATATGTTTAGGGTGAGCAACCCCAAAGAAGAGAGTTACCTTTTGCCATTAAACTCAGGGGGAAACGCCCTACCCTTTCTCATTGATGTCGAAGGGGGAGAGAAATTGGGATCATGATGATAGGGGGAGCATGAGTGTTGTTATCAATGACAAAGGGGGAGATTGTTGGAATATTGGTTGTTGTCATTGATGTCAACCCTAGTCATGGGTTTTGGACCACAAGATTGATGAAGGTATTTCGACATGAAGGACAATGCACATGCATATACAACACCCATGGATGGATAGTATACATCATGTTTTTTCCGGTGGTATGTGTCACGTCATGTGGATCCTCATGGTTGAGGAGAAATGAATTTTTGAATATGAGAAAGTGAATTGAAGAAGGAAGTACATGTAGGCCCTGAAGATAATTAAAGAAAAGAATTACAAAATAAGAAAGTGTCTTAAAAGGAAGTGACATAAATGGTATAAATAAATATCATTATACATTCATTTGATACACAAGTTGAATTTTAGAGGAATTCAAAAGTAAAGAAGGCTCGATTTCAAGGGAGGATGAAGTCTTTTGGTGATGTGTTCTAAGGTATGTTATTTTCAGGTCATCTTACCGTTTTCTCTATAAAGTTTTTTCTAGAACGATTCAGATGGTGAAATCTCTATGGTATTGAGAAGACATATCAAGGTACCTATGGTACAAATTTCAGATCTTTATTCACTATAATTATGGAGATACACTCTGTGGAAGATAGGGTTTGTGACCAGTCTTGAAGCTAGTCAATAAACAGGTGTTCCGAGTAAAACAATCATAACTTATTCATAGAGAATCCAAAGGAAGTGGGACAAATTTCATTGGAAATAATATAGACTTTAGTTTCTTTTGTGCGATTTTCAAAATCGTATGTTAAATATTGATCACGGGGCATTCTATGCAAGTTCACTCTCCTGAATAGACCAGAATTGAATAAAGTCTACCATTCTTTCTATAACTTATTTTTGGGGAGGATTCAAGGAGTGAAACTTGGAGGAGTTTCAAAGAATACATTGAGTAATATTATCTATAGGATCAGAGTACTCCAAGAATTGAATAATTGCATAAATTGAAGAAGTCTTTGGAAGCATTATCAGGTTTTATGTGATGATTGGTTGAAGGTGATGATTTAATGTGAAGTTTTATTATCTCTCGTATATTCTTGGGGGGGAGGAAGGGGCAAGGATGGAGTGTTCAACTCTCTCTTGATATTGGAGGATTATATCTTCCTCTTGGAGGTTTATCCCACCCTTTACATTTGGAAGCTGTAGCTACCTTTGGAAGTCATTACTTCCCTTGAACAATAACTATTGATTATTTCTCATATATTGTGCATGGTGTATTGTGGTGTATTGGTATAACTCTTATACTATTGTTCATTTCTCATTGGATATAATTAAATGGTTTAAGTATAAGTTGAATTTTTTTTTAAATTGTACTTGATACTAATTCACCCCCCTCTCAGTATCAACATACGACAGAGGTAAGCCTGATACCCATCAGATTTTTATGTCACAGGTTGGTTATAAAAATGGTCAAATGGGCATAGTCTCAAGTAAATATCGTCTTAAATCAGAAAACTGAACTGATATGCACAAGTAGGTGAGGTCTTGGTTCAACTTCAGTCAGTAGGTTGTAGTAAAGGTGAGTAGGAGGAAGAATTTGGTGAGAAAAATGTAGAGGTCTGTTGTAGACCTCAGGTCTTACAACAGCCCAAAGAGGAAATATTTAAACACAAGAACTTCTTGAATTTAAATCTCAAAGAAACTGAAAGGAATTATAACATCACTATAATCAAACTTTCATCATAATGCAGTCACAATAATTCAAGTGAATCAGTCAATCATGAACTCTTTCAACATTAGAGGGAAACAAGAGGGAGTAAGAAAGTTGACTGTCATTAAACAAGAAATCTCAGACTACAATGACATAACTAGAGAACCAACAGCTTCACTAAAACTTTACAATATGGGAGCTTTACTCTACCATCGACCCTCACAAAATATTAAAACTAAGTATTTATCCTCAAATAAATTTTCTCCCTTCAGAGGCGCGCTCTCGTCATGGAATTCAAGGCTTGGCGTCCGCATATTCTTCTGTCAGGCTGTACTTGCATTATTTTGTTAGACGCAAGATCAAATTGGTATGGTCTTCACAAGAAAATCCATGACAGGGAACTTTCGGCTGACAGTCTTCCCTCCATGGCCATATTTTCCATGCTTTCCATTTATGTGGTGAAACGAAGTTTCAACCACCTTCCCCATTTTCATTAACTACTTTCATTGGGATCAGGATGAGGCCTGACACCCATGACTGTTCCAGGAAAGATCATAATTCCTTTGAGGCAATTTTGGTGTCTCGAGGCCATGCTGATCCTTCTCTGTGACCAACTCGAGCACTCCAATATTTTGCATGGCTCCATTCCATTGCCCCACAGGACCACGGGCTGTGATTGTGGGCCTAACTCCCAGGCGCATCACGATTTCTCGTTTCGAGAACTTGTGCCTTACTCCATGCTAAAACCTTCGACTCGTGAAATCATGATCTCTTGGATCAGGTGCCATGTGTCCCCTTTGATAGGAAGGCCCAGAAGAATATTGGCATTTCAGAATATCATCACATCGGGACCTCGGACCATCAGGATTTCGAGACCTTGGTTGTCGACATTTTGGGACCTCGGCTATCGGCATTTCGAAAATCGGGGCTTCACTTCGTGCTCCATGCTAAAATATCCAAGTCGCAAAAGCATGATCCCCAGATCAGATGACACTTGTACCTTTGAAAAGGATGGCCCAGATCGTATTGGTGTTTCGGGACTTAGGGCCATTGACACTTCTCACCTCATCTTTCCAAAAAATATTTCCTCCATGGTTCGAATCCTATGCCATGTGCCCTTCTAAAATGGAATACCAAGATCATTTCAGGACTTCGCATGTCGCGAGTCTTCAATAATTTCCCTCCTACTTCCCTGACTCGTGAAATCAAGAAAAGACGATCTAACGGTCCAAATATCTCCTTTGATCAACGACTGCGATCTTTTCATGATTTCACATTTCATGAGTTCTGATGACTCTGCTCCTTGACGGCTCCATATCGTGAAACCATGAAATACTAATCTTGCGCCACGATTAAAACTTTTGTCATCCCTTGATCTCGGGCCTTTTCCCTGGCACTAAACTTCGAGAAACTTTCGGATCCCAAATACCCACAAACCACCGATCTGATTTGTTTGATGGACCCAACGGCCAAGACTGAGCCTGTGCTTGATGGATTTTTGTCGACCAGGTATGTGGACACCTTTGCACAATCGCTCCTTGACTTTGGATGAAAAAAAATTATGGGTTTTTTAAGCCCACTTCTTTCACATTTGGTCACCCAATGACCAACTTTAAAGGAAGATAATCCCCTTGCAAAAATATGTGATAACTACAGGAGTTGACCCTTCCACACTAGATCCCTCTATTATTTTTAGTACACCTTTCTCTTTATCCAAAATGTTTTTAATGGTATCCTCTATATCTATCCCTTCATTATTCTTGGGATTTTCTCTCTTGAGGTCATCCGTTTCCATCTCAAAGTATAGGTCTAAAAAGGTCCTCTTCCCCAAGAGCACTACTTTCTTGTGAGAAGTATGAGATGCTTTTATTGAATTTGATTTATCAAGTAATGTTTTTTGCACTTTTTCTAGTAGGATCTTCCTTACCTCTTCCCATTAATCTAAGTTGGTAGTGATTTTAATAACAGGGTTTGATTGATGTCTTTATGTGGCTCTCCTAGTATCAATCAAAACCTGTTAATCATATATCCACTTGCTTTCTTTTTCAAAATCAAATATCTGCAACATCTCTTCCAAAAAACTTAGTGCGGTCCTTAGTTTAACTAGGAATGGGCCCACTTATTTTGGAATATTGAAGGTGATTGCTTTCCTATGATGTGGAAAGTGTTGATGAGCTAATACTAGCCTTTTCCTGATGTACTCCAAGGAAAATATCCTTGGGATCAAGAAAACTGACAATTTATATGGTTCTTGTTCAAGACCATAAACCCTGATGAGTGTGTATTTCCTAGATAAATACCAATCTTCTTTATTGGTATCTTTACTCATTTGTAACATTTTCTTTAGATGACTAAACATCCTAGGAGGCTACACCATGTGAATCAAAGTGTAAAAAGCACTCATGAATTTGTTGACAAATAGAGTAAAACCATGATTGTGTTCCTTCATCATTATCTAATTAGTCCACTCAACTATAGGTTTGGGGATGCATGTATCATATGTTACCTTTAATCCTAGACTCTCAATGTGGGAAACATTATTGAATAGAATTAGAGAGACTAGGTATTATTGATATCTAAATAATTTGGTAGAATAAAATCTAGACAATTGATAGTTGATGACTCCAACCAAGAACTCAACATAATCAAATTTAGTGAATGTCATGGATTTTGGAGGACATGAGACTGAAAATGAACCTAAATTGGATTCATCCACAATGTTTTCATGCTCATAACCAAGAACTTGGTAGATCATGGAAATTGATTGTCTAGTTAGGTCTGGGAAAATAGATTATTTATATGGAGAAGGATTAGATGCGATTGGATTATTGGTAGCTGACAATTTATCTAACATCTTATCTTTTTATAGTTGAGATATTTAATGGTACCTAGAATCCAAGAGATCATCATCTACGGTTTCCTTGGAAGCATGATCATAGAAATGGAGTATTTAGGAAATTGACTCTCTAGAAATTGAGCAAATGATCCTAGTGCCATTTGTAGTGGTAATATGCTCTTAGTGGTTATCATACTTTGTAGCACACCACTCGAATAGATTAGGAAAATGATAGGTTTGAGGAATAACAAACTAGTCTAGGCTCGATTCCAATAAAAATACAAAAAAACTCTTGACATTCGCATCGGTATGCACCCTTTAGATTAACTAGTAAATGTCAGGGTAAGACAATGTAGGGCTGAAAATGACCCCATCTCTATCCTCTAGGTGGCCTTGAGAAGTAAATTTCTTTGGTGCATTTTGATTTTGGTTAGGGATCACTTTATTCATCATATTGGAGCTTCAATGAGAACAAATAATCAGATAGATGAAAAGCAGGGGTCAAGACAGTTCAAATTACCCTTTTTGGTGATCGAAGGATGAGCATATAGGTTTTCATTAAGGTTAATGGGTTTGAATTGTGTGTTGGGTCTTTATTATGATCCAATTACAATAATAATCCATTAAAATCCCCCTTTTATCCCTTTTTATATGATTCAGAGGCATGTGTCACCTTTATATTGGAAATAATTTTGAAATTTGGGGAGCGCAGGAAAATTGTGTGGCGTCACTGATGACATCAACAACGTACCATGGTCATATGGTAGACGGGTGTTGGTATAGGTGGATTCCTTTGTGGAACCTATGTCAGGGAAGGGTGGCACCCAATTTTTCTAAGTGTCTCCTAGCCAAAGTAACTCATCATCATCAATTTGCACTAAGGTGTGTACCCCTACACGTGTTGTCTCCTTATTTGAACATGTATATTCCTAGGTCGGAATTGAGGTGTCCAATTGTTTTCCCTATTATTGTCTATCTAGGAATCACCTCAAATGCGATAGGGAGGTTTTCTATAAAACCACAAGTGGTATTGCATGCTCGACCAGGGGGTTTTCCCGAGCTCGTTTGCAATGAGAAACCAATCAAGTATTGCTACATGTCATGGGAGAAACTGCCTCTCACATCCTAGAGAGAATTTAATGGGTGCGCATGTCCATGATATGAAATTCATCATGTACCATTGATATTCATAGCCAATAAGAATCACATTGTCGATCATTTATTGCTTAACTTTTAGTAGTGTAGGTTGGATTTGTGGTTTTAGTTCCCAATATTGGCACTCGATCACTGATGTAGCCCCTTTGTCAGTGCACATGATCATTTGTTGAGTTTTAGGCCCCCTTTTGAGCCTGTGAGAAGCCCCTTTTTTGTCATTTAATCACTTTTATCTATACAGGACCCTATTTATTAAACTTTATCACCTCTAGAGTTATTTTTCTTGCACAGTGTGTTCTAATGTATCTCCCTTTCCTTAATAACAATCCAAGTTAGGGCTTGTTGAGGGGTCTAAATTTCCTTTGACTCAATAGTAGGAATCATTCCTAGAGACGAGGCCCAATTAGACTCTTCCATGTTTAAGGTAGCGTGATTCTCCAAATTGATGATCCATAAATTTTTTATGGGATCTAATTTTGGTTAAGGGGAAATTTTCTTCCACCTAGACTTTTCTATTTTTCTTTTCTTTTCTTTTTTATTAGATTATTTCTTGAGTATTTAGTAACTAAGTTCTGAAGAAGACTGAGCGTAGGTTAACCTTTTCCAACAACATGTAAACAATACCCCACTTCAATCAATATTTAACAATAATATTACTATTTATTCAGTAGAAAACATCATCTAAGAATTGAAAGAAGATCACATACGAGAGAACATATAACTAGAGATAATTTTGATTACTATAAAACACAAGTGACTTTTAAAACACCATCCAATTTAGGCCAACATCCATTTAGCAATCATAATCATTCGAGATAACTTAAACACAATTACAATCTTACTGAATCTCTTGCAATTGATAATTGTATGTAGAACAATCCACATATTATGTTAATCCACAAGCTTTGGAAGAAACTTGTCTCCGTCTCTATATGAGCTTCAATTTTAAACTTCAAATTAGTTCTTCGTCTAATTATCAGTCCTTACAAAAACCCATCGACACTTCAAATCAAGGTCGACATCCTTATTTATACGAAAAACACATGCAAACAATAATAATAATGTTTACTTAACCTAAAGAAAAAAAAAAGATAAAGTGGACCGCGTCAACATGAAATCTATCAGTGAACTTTAATCATCTCAAAGGATTCTCATTGTCATATTCAAACCAAAAGGAGAAGAGATCCTCGTAAGTATGTAGATATGGGAAACAATATTGTTCCATCAGTGCACTAAGCCTATCTTTTGTTTCCATCACTTGGAATTTTAACCGGTCTATCTTAGGACTGAGGTGTCGTAGAACCTAGGATTCTCCTATAGGTCCATCAACGAGTATCTTAAATTTCCATCCTTCAATCATTTTGACTTCAAATACATCACTTTCAAATTTTTTATTGGACTCCATGCATTGTTTGACCATGTTTTTCAGGTTGATGAAGTCATCAGGCATGTTGAACTCTGGGGGACTAATATCCCTCATTTTTTGATTTATCTTACCCTAGTTATTGAGACACTCTTCCCATCTGTCTTGAATTTTTTGTTGCGGCTCATCTACTATTCAAACCCAGTATTATATCACCACTTGGAATCTAGCCAAGATTTAATCTGTTATCAATATGATACCATGCTCCTCTTTCTCTCGACTCTTCTAGATCTCTCAGATGTATTCAATCTATGCCAGAATCTTGTGGGACCTTTCGGACCAATGCATGATTTCTTTATGTGTTAACTAGCCTAGTAGGGTTTCTTCTTGATAAAAAATGATCTATGTCATAAACGTCTCTTTTTTATTTGAATTGGCTATAGATCTCCTTGATCTCATCTCTTATGAACCTAACTTCATGAGTGGTGTCCTAGTAATATTCCTCCCGATGCCTACAATGCACTAGTTTTGTCCTCATGGGATATGGTTCCCGCTTGTTCTCTTTTTCCCTATCAATAACATCATTTGATATGGACATTCAATCTCTAAGTAATTTACTTGTCCTGTACTATCAGGCATATAACATAGTTTATTTTGTGGTTATCATCACAACATTATCCAGAGTAAAACTCATTTTCTTGTTGGTCCTCCTAACCACCACTTGTCTTTTTTTGTCATAATTTATAGACTGGACATCGACCACCTCGTCTACATGTTGTGGTGGGAAATCCCCCTACGAACTAGCATTTAGGGTTATATTATGCATGCAGATAAGACCGAAAGAATCCTACTTTCTACCGTCGTCACAGACCTAATCCCCATTTCTTTTAAGCAAATACATGGTTAAACGAACATACCTTGTTCTGGACGTTTGATGTCGATCCTTCTTCATGCTTGATCACTTGTTAGTAGCTATCCTCTCAAGACTGACCTGCATGCAAAATAAGAAACAAACTCTACATGCATTTGTTCTACAGATTAATGGGTTAGAGATTCAAACATATATTCACTAAACTATGAAGAAATCATATAGTGGGATGGGAAAAGAATTTTTTTATTATTAACTTTAATGAATCAACTTACAATGTTGAGACCGGTCACCACTCCGTGAACCTGATCTTGGGATCCTCTTCAAATGTCCTCCGAATTCTTTGCTCTGTATCTCTCTTTGCACAAGGATGGCTAAAGGGTTGGGACAATGGGAATGTACAATTGGGTAGAATTTCTTTACTATTATTCTCCTTTTTCCAAATGGGACCCCTAACCCTTCTTTTATAGGCTAGAAGAAGCTAGTTATTTGGATGAACCCTCAGCCATGCATGGCCAAGAGTTTTAGTTAACTCACCCAAAGTTGTGTGTTCTGTCAACAACTTTCCTTTTTTCATGCTTTTGTAGGTCCACGCAGGCTATTTTAGGTCAGCTAGCGTGTACACATGTGTAGTAATGGAGTAGGGCACGTGGGCCCTTATAAAAGAGGTTTTTTAAAGAGTTGTTCAACAGTGTTTTAGCAAAGAAGGAATCTAAGATGGCCTGATGCCAAGTAAGCATGTCTGGTGCAAATTAGGGTTATAACAGATGCCCCCTAATGTGTGAAGTCAGAAGAGCATCTGATGGCCGAAAGACATTACCAATCTTTACTGAAGTGTCGAACAGGTGAGCCCAGGGACCATGAACCAGGAGGCGTCGTCCGCAAAATAACAAATGTCTCACCGAGGTGGGCATACCCATGCTCGGGATGAAATAGAATCATGGCTACCAATCAAATACACTGTAGATCCATGCCAAATAACTATATAAAGTGTAGCCGCAAACAATACACAACAGAGCTACATCTCGAAATCAAAAAGATATGCATATAGAGTATCCATCTTCTAGAAGCTGATACGGCCCGATGGCTGGAGATGAGATCTTCAGAGCTCGAGAAACAACTTCAAAAAATCTTCAAAACTTGGGTAGGAGTGTAATATGAGTGTACGAATTTACTACCCAGAGGTCTTCGACGACTCGTCGGTCATGGACTAGATAATCTTGATGATCAGACTGAAGGCTTCATTGATTCTGAACAAGGACTTAATTGGACATTCAGGATGGCTGGGTATGAGGGAAAGAGACAAACTACAGAGGGGCCAACTCAGGCTTGAAGACAAAATTCCCTTGGACAACAACACGACAAATGATGAGACTCAGGCAGCATGGCATTAACATAAGTTTACGAGGTAGGAGGCAACGCAAACTCTCCATATGTTTGGAAGAATAACCAAACGGATGAGGACACAACTCTATTTAGCGAGAAAAGATTCCTAAGGTCATATTAAATCCCAGGGTTTGATGAACAAACAGACAGATGTGCTTTATCCAAGGGCGACTCATTATGTTGCTAATAAAGAAAATACTTTTCCCTTCCTCTTTTTGGGGTATATTTGATTTTTTTTTGTCTTTTTCAATAATTTTGGAAAAAAGAATAAAATAATGTTACGTTACAAAGGAGAATCGAGTGTCACAAACATACTAGTTCCAAGCATATGGAACACAGGGATGTTCAGGGAAAAGATACATATGTAAGAAAAGGACACTCAGAAAAAATCCTCCAGGGGCCAAAGGTGTCAAGACGTAGAGGCAAAGTGCTATAGGGCTTGCGTATGAGGCATGCTTCAGATGGTTCAATTGAGAGCAACATGGAACTGGAATTAGGCCAAAGATGTGGTTATGCAAATGTGATTAATAAAACACACAATGGTAACGTCCTTCGATGTGAGTTTAATGAGCCCATAGAAGGTAAGCTCGACAGTTTTTCATATTTAGAGAGTCTGAAAAAACGTAAAAGGAGACTCCATTGGGGTACCTTTTTCGAAGATAGTCTAGTTGGTTCGAAAAAGGGGTAAACTAGCACCGAAAAGATGTCTATTCAAAACCATTTTAATGAGTGTGATAAGGACAAGATCACTCGACCATTTTTTCATTTTTAAGGAGTCTGAAAAAAGCTTAACTATGGACTCCGTCAGGAATGTTCTTCTGGACCAGTTTAATGAGTGTGAAAGAATAAGTTCACTCGGCGATATTTTCAATTTTAGGGAGTCTGAAAAGAGCTTAAATATGGACTCCGAGGGGGTTCCTTTTTCGTAAGGTTAGTCCCTCAGGCATGCAAAAGGGGTAAAATTATACCTGAGGGTACTCTTCTAGAGAACAGAAGTTCTATAGAGTATACCTTTGTTCGTACAGTTGATCGTCCAGACCGAAAAATGGGTAAACTAACGACAAACAAACGTGACTTCAAATTACAGTTTAACGAGCGTGAAAGGCCACAAGATCGCTTGACAATCTTTTCATGTTTAGAGGGTCTTAAAAGGGCTTAAAAGAAGACCCGTTATATCTTTTGGGAGTCCTGAGGGTGAGGTCAAGAGTGAAAAGGAATCATGCAAATGAGGATTAAACTTGTAATCAAGAAAAACAACAAGGACTCTCGAGCCTACAGTGATTAAAGACAACATGGATACCATGATGCAACCAGGATCTACCTAGGGCATCCATGTTCCGGTAAGCTCTACCACCAAGTCACGACACTTCTAAAGTAGCTATGATGGTTCCATGTCGCAACCGGATGGGATCGATCCTATGGCAAAGGAGAGATACCAAAGTTAGGGTAGAAATCTAACCTACATGCTCAAGTTGATCCTCGGAAAAAAAAATTCCTGGACCGTCGAAAATTACCCAAAACTCCAAAAAACTGTCTCGATACTCGATCATAACCCTCCCATGCAACTCCTGAATCACTCTAAATGGTTTTTGGTTTAAAGAAAATGATAAGGGAGGCCAAAAAAGTGACAAAAAGAGGCCAAAAAGTCTATAAATAGAAGCTGGCAGCTCATTATCACCATTGTTGATTTGGAAATTGACTTTGGAGCCAAAAAACCCCCTTTGATAAAAGTGGTGATTTCGGAAGCTACAATGGACGAAACGTACTTCTGTCTGGACCAACTAAGTACAAAATCTCCTATATTGCACTTTAAGTCTTTCTTTCTGCTTTAGTTTTCATTTTTTGGGGGGGCATCGACCTTTAAAAGGTCAGCCCTAGGTCCACGTGAGCTGTCTCAGGACAGGCCGCATGTACATTCAGGCAGAGTAAACTCTGCATGCATGTACATGCGACTGTCACTATTACAGCATGCGTGGACCCCCTTTTTGAATGAAAAAAGCTCAAAAAACAAGGGGTAACCCTCCTGAACCTTGGTATTTTGCAGGATGTATGTCCACTGGAGAGAAAGAGAGCATGAAGAGGTTAGTGAGTTGGTCGGGGAAGACCCCAATGTTGTGGCTACCTTGATGCAATGTGGGTTACTCAAGTTATTTTTATGTCTTTTTATGTGGGCACAACCTAGGCTACTGAATGCCTTGGTTGACTACTAGCATCCGGATGTAGAGGCATTCATGTTAGAGGGGCAGTCACTGGTGCCCATGAACGAGGACATTTATTTTTGACTGGCCTCTCCCGGAGAGGGGAACCCGTCAACTTCTAGACTTTTCCTTCGGGGCCGCATAACATAGAGGAATTGATAGGTCTTTATTGTGAGGCTGATACAGACCGCTCAAGTTCACAGGTGCCCATATGCAAGATTACTGACTTATCGCTATAGGCGATAGTGTCGCTTATTGGGAGAATCATTGGTTCTACGGCTCTACATCAGGCGTCCCGTGCGTCCCGTGCACAGATGAACTGTGCAGTCCAGTGCTTAAATGCACAAATATTTGATTGGAGTACCACATTGCTTGAGTGTATGAAGAGGCAATTGACAAATTGTCATTTGCGGACACATAGGAACTTTGGGTTCAGGACCATTATGTGCTCGTTCTTTTTTGAGAGAGTTCTGAGTTTTAGTCCTCGAGTAGTGGTACAAGGACATCAGGCCTCTCTTCCTGCTATGTGTAGATGGGTAGTATTACTATCGCGACAGGGTGGCATAAAGACCAATGAATCCTTCGACGATGACTTCTTCACGTGGTTGTCGCGACAGATCTAGGTTATAGAGGATTACCCCTATGCCGAGATTGATTTCTCAAGAGACCCTGAGATACCAGTACCTCCTGGTGAGGAGCGAGGAGAGATGGGTAAGTCTCCACTTTTGTAGTTTTTTTTTTTTGTTAAACATATGTAATTTTTATGTTCTTTTTTTTATATATATCATTTTTTTTTTGTACCAGAGTATTTGACGGATATGTGTTCGTCGTGTGCAGATGTGGGACCAGTGCGACCCGCTGACTATGCAAGGAACAGGCGTCGTCCTTGGCTAGGGGCTGCACCTGTCGTCGTAGGGGGACCAGCAGCAGTAGGAGATCTTCCAACTGGGGAGGCTGAGAGGGTATTGAGACGAGTCGAGCGGAACTTTACTGCGCTCACTCACATGGTCCCTATGGAAAAGATTGAGGACTTGCCACCATCTATGCAGCCTCATGTAGTGGGGACACCACGGATGTGGGTCCGGTTGTTTAGGTGTCTATCCAATGTTGTGGATCAGTATAACAGGGCCCACAAGCCCTGACCTTAGTTAGACATTTCACGTGCCATGAGAACTACTTGTATATATTTTTTGAGGGCATAAGCCCCGTGAGTCATTATTGGTCATATTTTGAGACGATTGCATCCATCTGTGTACTCTGGTTACTTTATGATATTATATATATGGATTTTTATGTCTTTTGTGTCTTATGGATCATGTGTGCAAAAAATGTATTTACATGTTTATGTGAATGTTCTTTCATATGTGTGGAAGATGCCAATCTAAAATTTGATTAGCTAGAGTATCTGTAGCTTGGTTTAATCTCCTAGGAACATGAAAATATGTAATATAATCAAAGTTTTGTTCTAAGAGATGTACCCTAAGGAATCGTCGGTGTAAGGTCAGATCATGAACCTGGTATACTCTGTTTAACTAAGATACAACCACTTGAGTGTCGAGATAGACCCGGAGATGAGAGATACCAAATGACAAAGCGTCATGAAGCAACTCAATAACTGCACTATACTCGAAAACATTGTTTGTGGTGTCACCTAAGCATATACCTCCGAAAGATAATAACTGGCCTTGAGGTGTAAAGATTACCCAAGCTGCAGAGGCAAGCCTCCGAGTGTGCCAACTAGCACCGTCTGCATACCCAATGAACACCTCATAATCACTTGACATCTTCCACAGTGATGAACGATAACATCAACGACGCGTCCATAACACTAAAAGAAACTAGAAAGTAATAGTACAAAGAATATACATATGTTACAAAAAGTTACCCACGGTGACCTGCCTATGAGTAATACTTCTTGAGGTAGAGCCCATTTCTAGGCTTCGCCAAAGAATTCCCTTCAAAGTCAACCAGACGATAAGCGCCCTTTTTTAAAACATCTTTTATGATGAAAGGTCCGAACCACATGGGTTTGAATTTTCTTGCCCCCAGGGGGTCCTTATCTTGGTCATAGACCATGACAAGGTCACCTTCAGAGAAAATCTGAGGACGAACGGACCTATCATACTGACACTTGATTTTATGTTTGTGAGCCTCATTGGCTAGGGCCGTGTCACGATGTTGCTCATTGAGTTGCTCAAGGTATACTAACCGTTCTTCAAGTGGAGAAGTGTCTGACAATAATTGTACTGCCAACTTTAGAGACAGGATCTGACATTCGATAGGAAAGACTGCTTCCATCCCATATATGAGTTGAAAAGGTGAGAAACTAGTTGCAGTCTTAACAGATGTTCGGTAGGCCCATAATGTCGAGTATAACATCAAATTCTAATTTGACTTGGTAGAGTTTATTGTTTGTTGTAGGATGGTCTTAAGAGATTTGTTTAGAGCTTCCACCTGGCCATTTTCTTGGGGGTAGTAGGGTGATGAATGTTCTTGCTGTAACCTAAGATTTGATGTTAACTCGGTCATCATTTGGTTCTGAAAGTGACTGCCATGGTCAGTGACAATCTCCCTTGGGATGTTGAACCTTGCTATTATCTGATTGAATAAAAAGAGAGCTGCAGTCTCTCCATCATCTTTAAACGTTGGCATTACTTCAACCCACTTTGTGAAGTAGTCGATAGATACGATGATATAGCGGTGCCCCCTTGTTGAAGGAGGGTTGCATGTAGTGTAATCAATCCCCCACTTGGTGAAGGGACCAACTGTGATGACAGGAAACATGGGAGCGGGATGTGCCCTCATCTTCTGAGAGAAGATTTGGCATGGGTGGCACTTCTTGACCGATTCGATACAATCTTTGATAAGTGTCAGCCAAAAGTAACCTGCTCGTAGAATCTTTTGGGTTGTTTCCAACCCAGACAAATGACCGCCAGAGGCTCCAGTATGGAAATCATTAAGCATGATAACTGCTTCTTCGTGAGTGAGACATCTGCGCAGGATGCAGTCTATACCTCTCTGTTAGGACCATACAATGTACCTTTTTTCTCACACTTTTTGCTACCTTTACACCCTTGTTTCACTCACATTTAAACTCACATTATCACCTTACCCTATCTTTCCAAAGGTATACAACGTCTCTTCTCTTTACTATATGTTTAATCTGTTTTTCATATAATTTTACTACTCTCGTACTTAACCGTTGATCAGAAATATATAAGTGTTGAAACAGTTCAAACTGCAGATTAGTATTGAGGCCTGTTGCTGAAACAGTCAAAGCATGCAAACCCTATGGCTGAAACAGTCTATGGTCTACGATGTTAAAACAACAACTCACACAGAAGAAGCTATTACACTCTCTGTGGCCTACGATGCTGAAACAACAACTCGGTCTAAGAAGAAGCTGCTACACTCTCCATGGTATACGATGCTGAAACAACGACTCACACAAGCCATTACACTCTCCGTGGTCTATGATGCTGAAACATCAATGAAGTTGTTACACTGACCACAACAGCCACACCTTGAGCCAGAATTAACCATTGCTGCTGCGTGAGACCACGTTGCTGAAACAGTCAGAACGCAAATCCTGTTGTTGAAATAGCCCGCAATTTGCAATGCTGAAACAACATACAACAACAGTAACAAGAAGACAAATAAGGAAGCTGTTACTCCAGCCGCAACAACAACACCTCACTCAACACCTTTTCAACTATTGTAATAGCATTCTGTTACGAGAGACTAGGATGTCCTATCCCAGTATAGAGATTTGACCTGACTAAGAATAGGACTCATATGTACACATGTAATTTGTTGATCAAATTGTATCGAGGGGATTCTCCTCTTTAAATAAGAGGAAATCATCATTAGAGAAAGCCTTCTTTTTTGGCCAAGAAAGGATTTACAGAGAAGGACGTGTTTCATTTCATACATTGTAATATGATACAGTTGACAGATGAATAAAAGATTGTTCTGAGCATTTCTTTCTAGTTCCTCTCGTTTCAGGGGAATCTTGTGAGAAGGGAGGGCACACCTTCTTCACAAGATTCACCCATTAGCTTTGTAGTGTGTTAGTGTTATTTCTGTTCATGCCTTGATTAAATTATGTTTTGCTGAAACACTACTTTACTGAACTCTGTCTTGTTGAAACTCTGCTTTACTAATTGTTACATTGTTTTCATATGATTCATGCTTGGGTAATTGTTAATCATTCTAGTTAGCAATCCTGTTTGGTGAATTTATGAAAGTGTGCTAATCGAAAACAGGTGCTGAAGATTCTTGCTTGGGGAATAGGGTCATGTTCTCTGTTAAGAGTTAGTTAGCCTTCAGTGTGTGTCAATTATTTCAATTAGTAATGAGATCATGAAAGTGTGCTAATCAGAAACAGGTGCTGAAGATTCCTGCTTGGGGAATAGGGTCCTGTTCTCTGTTAAGAGTTAGTTAGACTTCAGTGTGTGTCAATCATTTCGATTAGTAATGAGTTCATGAAAGTGTGATGATCGGAAACAGGTGCTGAAGATTCCTTCTTTGGGAATAGGTTCATGTTCTCTGGTTACAGAATAGTTGGTCTTTCCTTTTGCAGTGTCTTGAAAGATTTATTTTCCTAGGTTGTTATTTTCTTAATGTAATCCAGGATTCTTTGGACAATTATTTCTTTAAACATTGAACTCTACAATAGGTAGATTGCTTTCCTGTAATTCAAGTTAGAACTTCAATTTGTTCAAGGCAAAGTGTGATTAATATGTTTTTACTACAACTCTGGGTTGCTTTTGAGATTGAGCATATATAGCGCGGGATTACCTTTGAAATAAATAGACTTCCCTGGGTTAACAATTTATGTAGCACTTGATTGTTTAGTTAAATAAGCAATTATAGTGACCAACATTTTGGCGCCGTTGCCGGGGAAGGTAATTATAGATTTCAAAAGAACTTATGATTTTTCAGATACAAAGATTGCATGAGAGGACGCGGAAACCCCAAAGACATTGACCCTACAGGTGGCAGGGGAAGAGGAAGAGGAGGAAGAAAGACTTATATTGACGAGATTATATCAAAGTCTGAATCTGCTGCTCAACGACCAAACTCTCGGAAGCCAAAATCCCAACCTTCATTTCAAGCAAACTTTGAAACGAGGAAAGAAGTTTGGAGTCCTGAGACAGTTGAGAAATCAACAGAAAAAATTGAGGACAGAGCAAGCGCAGCAGGGGAGCAGACAGAAGAAAACATGGATGAGTACAATGAAGAATTGCATCATGAAGAACAGGCAGGTCCTGAAGGAGAGGTAAATGATGAAAACTCTTTCTCCACATTAGGATTTCCTAT
>ML794031.1:204758-251667 GCA_009831015.1 Picea engelmannii
AAAACCCACCTCAAACATCTGCCACCATCTCTTCTAAAAGCATACCAGTAGAAATTGAACCTGGCAAAACACTGAACATAAACCCCAATCTGACAGATGCTGAAACACAACAATTAATGAAGTTACTTCTTGAACATAAAGAAGCATTCGCATGGGACTATACAGATATGAAAGGAATCTTTCCTGAATTATGTACTCATCGTATATATATAAAGGAAGATTGTCGACCGATCTGCCAATCTCAACGACGAATGAACCCTAATTTAAGAGAAATCCTTAAAGAAGAACTTCAAAAATTGCTCAATGCAGAGTTTATATATCCTATATCAGATAGTGAATGGGTTTCCCCATTGGTAATAGTTCTTAAGAAAAACGGGAAATGGAGAGTATGTGTGGATTATAGAGCCTTAAATAAAGCTACTCAAAAAGATCACTTTCCATTACCATTCATTGATCAGGTGTTAGACAATTTGTCAAGGAAGAAACTTTTCTCCTTTCTAGATGGTTTCAGTGGGTATAATCAGATCAAAATTGCACCCCAGGACCAAGATAAAACCACTCTTACTAGCCCTTGGGGAACTTTTGCTTATAGAGTTCTCCCATTTGGACTATGTAATGCACCAGCAACCTTTCAAAGAGTAGTTATAGGAATCTTTTCTGATATGCTTAATGACTCTATGGAAATTTTTATGGATGATTTTACCCTATATGGTGTTTCTTTTCAGGAAGCACTACAAAACCTTGAGAAAGTGCTTAAATGATGTATACAAGCCCACCTCTCCTTAAGTATAGAAAAATGTCATATGATGATGAGTGAAGGAATAGTGCTTGGACATTTTATTTCATCTCAAGGAATTCAGGTGGATCCATCCAAGATACAAGTCATTAAAGAACTTCCTACTCCCAAAACCCAAACAAAGGTAAGAAGTTTTCTAGGACATGTTGGATACTACAGAAGATTTATCAATTTTTTTTCTAAAATAGTTTCTCCCCTGTTTGTGTTACTGATGAAAAATGTTGAATTCAAATGGACTCATTCTTGCCAGGAAGCATTTAATACACTTAAACATCAATTATCTACAACTCCTATTCTTAGAGGACCTGATTGGACACTTCCCTTTCATATATCCTCTGAAGATTCAGATACTGCAATAGGAGCTGTCTTGGGACAAGAAGAAAATCATCTCCCTTATGCTATTTATTTTATTAGCAAGCATATGACTCCTGCTGAACTCAATTATACAGTTACCGAAAAGGAATTCTTAGCAGTTATCTATGCTATTAATAAATTTAGACATTACATCACTGGCTACTCTACTCTTATCCATACTAATCACTCAACTATCAAATATCTAATGAACAAACCTATCACAAATGCTCGAGTCACCAGATGGTTACTATTATTGCAAGAATTTGATATTACAATTGTAGATAGACCAGGAAAATAAAATGTAGTTGTTGATTTCCTTTCTCGGTTAACACTTGATGATGATACCTCAGTAGATGATTCATTTCCTGATGAATATCTATTTGCAGTATCTTCTCACTCACCTTGGTATGCATACATCGCTAACTACTTGGTTGTAGGGAAGTTACCACCACACCTATCCCACCGAGAGAAAAGAAGAATCATTCAACAAAGTGCTCGATATAGCTGGATAAGTGGGTGTCTTTTCCACACAGGACTTGATCAAGAAATCCGAAGGTGCATTAGAGAAGATGAGGTTTATGACCTACTAAAAGCTTGTCATGATGGCCCTTGTGGAGGGCATTTTGCTGATAAAAGAACATCACATAAAGTTCTCAGGATGGGGTATTATTGTCCCTCACTTTTTAAAGATGCAAAGAAATATGTCTGGGCTTGTGATAGCTGCCAAAGAATGGGCCAACCTAATCATAGAGATGAAATGCCATTAAACCCCTAGATAGTACTTGAACCATTCGAAATATGGGCCTTAGACTTTGTAGGACCCATTAACCCCCCATCCAATCAAAAAGTTTACATAGTGGTCTGCACAGATTATATGACCAAGTGGGTGGAAGCTAAAGCACTCCATAGAGAAACTGAAGAAGCAGTTCTAGATTTCCTATTTGAAGACATCTTCATCAGATTTGGAGTGCGAAGAGAATTAGTTACAGATGGAGGACCTCCTTTCACTTCTCATGGTTTTAAAGCCACCTTTCAAAAATATCACATTCAACATAGAATGACTACAACATACCACCCCCAAGCCAATGGACAGGTGGAAAGCACAAATAAAGTAATAGAAGCCATTCTCACAAAAACAGTGAAGGAAAACAGAAAAGACTGGTCTCACAGGCTCCCTGAAGCATTATTTGCCTACAGAACTACCTGGAGAAATACTACAGGATTCTCTCCCTATGAATTAGTTTATGGAAAAAGTGTTGTCTTTCCTGTGGAATTTGAAATCAAAACCTTAAGGACTGCTTTAGCTGTCAACCTTGATTTGATCGATGCACAGACAACCAGGTTGCAAAAGCTTAATGATTTGGATGAAAAAAGACTAGATGCCATTCATCAGACAACTATGATTCAACAACAAAGATCAAAATGGCATGACAAAACTATCAAGCATAAGCAATTCCAAAAAGGTAATTGGACCCTATTGTATGACTCTCGATTTAAATAATTTCAAGGGAAACTACGTACAAGATGGCTTGGACCTTACGAAGTAGACACTGTTTTCCCCAATGGAACAGTAAGGCTCCTCACAATCAATGACTCTAAAACACCGTTACTTGTAAATGGTCATCATCTCCGTCTGTACCAGCGCCCTATTTCCAAAGAAGATTTTAAGGCTACATGTGTGGCAGACTCTCATTACCTCTTTTTAGAGGGGGCCCCTACCCCTCATTGCAATTAATTCTTTTTAATTTAATTTCTTTAGTATTAGATTAGATTTCGTTTACTTATAATCCCTGTCAAGAAATACCATGTTACAATTGATTTTTGCAGATTCCCGATCAAAGCACAGGCCTACTAAGAAAGGACAATTCTACTTCAAGAAGAGGCAAGCTTCCCCATTGCTGAAACACCATTGTTCAACAACGTTTTGCTCCTTCTTCATTGCTGAAACACCATTGTTCAACAACTTTTTGAATTTCTCCATTGTTGAAACACCACTGTTCAACAACTTTGTGCCTTTTCCCCATTGCCGAAACACCACCGTTCTACAATTTCTCGCCCTTCTTTTCCCATTGTTGAAACACCACTGTTCAACAATTTTTCACATTTCCCCATTGCTGAAACACCACTGTTCAACAATTTTTCACATCCTCTTCCCATTTCTGAAACACCACTGTTCCGCAATTTTCTAGATTTTCCCCACTACTGAAACACCACTGTTCAACAATTTTCTACATTTCCCCATTGCTGAAACACCATCGTTCAACAATTTTCTACATTTTCCCATTGCTGAAACACCCCTGTTCCGCAATTTTCCACATTTTCTCCATTGCTGAAACACCACTGTCCAACAATTTCTCCCTTTTTCCATACTGCTGAAACACCACTGCCTTAGCAGTATTCTGCAACATCACTCTTCAGCGAACATTTCTCTATTCTTTCCCTATTGCTGAAACACCATCTTTTCAGCATTCTCTGTCAATAAGCTTTTGTGCTCTCAGACTACATTTTGTCCTTCCAGTAAATAAATCCTTGATACAATTCCCCTAACAAATCAAAAGTCTCCTCCACAGCCACTACAGAACTATTATGGACAGGCACTATATTTTTTTTGAAGTACGAATCAAAAGGTAAAGGTGAGGTATGTAAATTTTATGTAAATACAATTTAGCTATAGTTAATGAGAAGATTCCAACTCATTATTACCACTCATGTAAAATCATTATTAGCTGCACTTGAGGGGGGGGGGAGGAAATATCGAACTTTTATACCATCATTTCACATGAATCAACCACCGTCATTCCTATTTACCATCCTTTCATTTATTTCACCACCATTTGCATGCCTTCACCCAAAAAACTCACTCTGCACAGAAGCAGTTACTCGACTCTTTGACACTGCATTTTACTGAGCTGTTAGCTATGGGAGGCCCTATTATACGGTACGAACCCACCACGACAGCCCTGTTAGAACTGTATCCAGAAGTCTATCAAATTTTTCTGCAGGTAGGATGGCTCGGTTATTTTAAGAGGCTCCAGGGATTTGATCTACAACAGGTTCTGCAATTTGCTCAAAATCTCTAGGAAGATCATTCCATTGTTTAAGGGGTTCGGATTCCAGTCACAGAAGAAGGTATAGTGCAGGTTTCGGGTCTCCCTACCAATGGCATTCGCTTGTTCAATCGTAAACATATCATCCTTAATGCCCAGCAGGATTTCCTCTTGCCAGGGGAACAAATTGAACCTAAAGGTCGGGGTGTCCGACTTAGCTCGTTGCCGCCTCCATGGCCGAAAGTTGCAAAATTTGTCAAGCACTACCTTACCTATGAAGGCCGATACTAGGTAGTCTACCAGTCCGATTTTGTCCCATTGTCTCATTTAAGACATGCTAGATTGGTGAACATTTCTTATTATCTGCTTGGATGTCTTAAAAATATTTCGCACTACTGTAAAAAGGCTAAAGATCCCGCCCTTTCACTCACCCATCACCGCCTCGTTCAACTATTTATCCAAAAGGGTTTTGCCCAACAAAAACCTCCACTAAACAACCCACCCATAGAACCCCAAGAAGCTATTGAAATTCCTGAAAATCTTCAGGAACAACAACCACAAAACCCTCCAGACCCTCCGGAAGTACCTAACAGTCCGCCTACAGACCCAATCAATCCAATTGACCCCCCTACCATACTAATATTGCCCCACATTTTACCAGAATCATCCACTCCTGTCGTTCATATCCTTAGCGATGATTCTGAACCAGACAATTCTCCCTGTCCCATCATTGAAGAAAAGCCCCCACGCAAACGAAAGAAAATTTCTTTCTTTCCACCCTTTTTACAAAGAAAACGAACAAGGGCCTCAACAAGGGAAGCCACTACTGCCACTGCCCTAAACCCCCAACCCATCCAACTAAAACCCCGTACACCTCCAACCTCCCAAATTCTGGAATCTTTACCTATTCCACCCACGGGCACTGAAACACAAGAACCAGATGCCCAGGGTGTTGCGACATCATCCGTTTCAAATCAAGTAGCTGAAACACAAGAACCGACTACTCATCCAGAAGCTGAAACACAAGAACCAGCTACTCATCAAGTAGCTGTAACACAAGAACCATCTACTCATTCAGTAGCTGAAACACAAGAACCATCTACTCATCAAGTAGCTGAAACACAAGAACCAGCTACCCATTTAGTATCTGAAACACAAGAACCAACTACTCATTCAGTAGTTGAAACACAAGAACCAGCTATAGCTATCACACAAGAACCAACTACAGATGAAACACAAGAACCAGCTGCTGATATTGATACTGAGATACAGGAGTCAGATGCCTAGGGTGCTGCAACACTACTTTCTCTACATCAAGAAGCTGAAATACAAGAATCAGTTGTCGATCTTGTAGCTGCTCCAAAAGAACCAGTTAGTGTGACTGTGACTGTTACACAAGAACCAGTCAGCCCTCTTCCAGAACCAACAATGGCCTCTCTCTTACAAGAAAATGAGTTCCTAAGGTCTGAACTGGAATCCTACAAGCAGGAGCTAGCCGCGGCAAAGGAAGCCTATGAGAAGGAACTTAAATTGTACACCCTAGCTCGCATAGCGACAGAGGAAAATACAACAGAGAATCTGTGTAGAGAGTATATGTGCAGTCAATGTGGGGACATCTATTATCAAGCAGGCTACAAAGTGATTCAAATTCCAATGCCAAGAGCTTCCCCTGCACCTACAACTTTTGCAGTCAAAGAAGAAAAACCTGTTGTTACACAAGAACCAACAGGACCTTCCAAAATTAAAACTGAACCCTGCCCTACAATAATTCCCAAATCTGAAGCCCCTGCTTTTGTTAATAAAGCTGTACAATCACTACCTATTGATGAATCTGCCCCTCCTAGGCAGATAAATACCCACAACTTTGTGGAACAAGCCACTTAGACCCTACCTCAGCCTACCACTTGCAACGCTGAAACACAAACTCAGCCATGGGATGAGCAGGCAATAATAGACAAATGGAAAAAAGAGTTTGCTGTTACACAGGCCAAAAGCCTGTAGGAACACAGACTAATCTGGCTAAACAAAATTTATTCAAACTGGGAAGCTTTGGAGCAAACACGCCAGGAATCCCGTGCCCTTAAGAAACAGAACAAAGAGCTAAAAGGCAAATTGCTCCTGATATTTGACTTGGCACAAAAGTTGTTGGCTGCAAGGAAACCATCCTGCAATTACTCTCTATTCCTCATGGAACGACTTACATGGTTTCAGATCAATTCAATCAAAGAAGGAAGACCCCATGCAGTGTTAAATCCAACAAAGTTTGTTAAAACTTTTGCAGAAGCCTCTTCTATGGATCAACACCTTCTCTGTGAGTTATATTTTCATAATGAGGCCATCCCTGAGAACTGACAGCTTAACCTTAACCCTCTTGTCGGTGACATCCAGATTCGGGCACTCACCTCCTTCCTCAACAATTAGATTATATGGAAGGATGACTTCCTAGCTGCCAAGCATAACGAGGATAACCGCCTTCTCTGGATACGACCAGAACCAAAAAATGTTGCCACCTTTGTTACAGAGTATTATCAGTTTTTGAAGAAACCAGGGATGACTCAACACATTCAGCAACTACAGACATCAGTGTTTCAGGAGTGTCAATAGTTCATTAAATCCACAAAGATTGCTGCCCTACAAGCAAATAACATGTTTTGGCAACAATATACTGGGAAAAGACAAGAACACAACCCCTTCAACTCCACTAATCTTGAGATAACAATCTCCAGGGTAGCTAGCTACATCAAGTGTGTTCAGCAATGTGCTGAAAGCTGGATAGGGTATCGGTTTCATTTTCCTATCCTCTGGATGCCAGCAGAGAAATATCAAGTTCATTATAAGTTTCCCAAGAAGGCCGAAACACCAGCTTGGCAAAGGTTACAACGCATTCAAGGGTTCAGAGCTCCAACAGACAACACCTTCCACAACTACTGCTTAAGTAACTTGCACGCTCAGAGTCAGTATCCAGATTCTGATTTAGACTGAAGTTGCCTGAGGACATGCAACATTTTAAGTTGGGGGGGATGTTAGGACCATACAATGTACCTTTTTGCTCACACTTTTTGCTACCTTTACACCCTTGTTTCACTCACATTTAAACTCACATTATCACCTTACCCTATATTTCCAAAGGTATACAACGTCTCTTCTCTTTACTATATGTTTAATCTGTTTTGCATATAATTTTACATTACTCTCGTACTTAACCGTTGATCAGAAATATATAAGTGCTAGAACAGTTCGAACTGCAGATTAGCATTGAGGCCTGTTGCTGAAACAGTCAAAGCACGCAAACCCTGTGGCTGAAACAGTCTGTGGTCTACGATGCTGAAACAACAACTCACACAAAAGAAGCTGTTACACTCTCCGTGGTCTACGATGCTGAAACAACAACTTGGTCTAAGAAGAAGCTGCTACACTCTCTATGGTCTACGATGCTGAAACAACGACTCACACAAGCCATTACACTCTCCCTGGTCTACGATGCTGAAACAACAATGAAGCTGTTACACTGACCACAACAGTTGCACCTTGAGCCAGAATTAACCACTGCTGCTGCGTGAGACCACGTTGCTGAAACAATCAGAACGCAAATCTCGTTGCTGAAACAGCCCGCGATTTGAGATGCTGAAACATCATACAACAACAGTAACAAGAAGACAAATAAGGAAGCTATTACTCTAGCCACAACAACAACACCTCACTCATCACCTTTTCAACTATTGTAATAGCATTCTGTTATGGGAGACTAGGATGTCCTATCCCAGTATAGAGATTTGACCTGACTAAGAATAGGACTCAGATGTACACATATAATTTGATGATCAAATTGTATCGAGGGGATTCTCCTCTTTAAATAAGAGGAAATCATCATTAGAGAAAACCTTCTTTTTTGGCCAAGAAAGGATTTACAGAGAAGGACGTGTTTCATTTCAGACATTGTAATATGATACAGTTGACAGATGAATAAAAGATTGTTTTGAGAATTTCTTTCTAGTTCCTCTCGTTTCAGGGGAATCTTGTGAGAAGGGAGGGCCCACCTTCTTCACAAGATTCACCCATTAGCTTTGTAGTGTGTTAGTGTTATTTCTGTTCATGCCTTGATTAAATTCTGTTTTGCTGAAGCACTACTTTACTGAACTCTGTTTTGCTGAAACACTACTTTACTGAACTCTGTCTTGCTGAAACTCTGCTTTACTGATTGTTACATTGTTTTCATATGATTCATGCTTGGTTAATTGTTAATCATTCTAGTTAGCAATCATGTTTGGTGAATAAATGAAAGTGTGCTAATCGGAAACAGGTGCTGAAGATTTGATGCAGTATGAAAAACGCGACCGTACCCTCGTCGTGCTCTCCCGCTCACAAGATCGTTCAAATCCCTTTCTGTTTCTGAGCTGAAGCGGCTCTTATATTCCTCTAGTGGAATCTCTGATGAAAACCTGACCCGGTCCACAGGTCCTTTATTTTCCTCCTTCTCGGCCCCTGCACTTAGCCGTGGTTATCCCCGACTCACTATCGGGGTTTCAGGGTTTCAGCGTTTCCGCTACCGAGAGTCACTATACTCTCCAACTCCCGACCTCTGATTCTCCGATGAGCTCCTTTTTCTTCACGCGCTAACCCTCCAGGCTCAGCTCCCACCATATGACCACTACCTCCGCAACCGTGGCCTTACCTCATATCGCGACTTCGTAACTCGCTATGTCAAATACTTGGGTTTCCAACTCCCGATACCCGATGTACCGAAATGCTAAAATGCACGTGAGTTGACTTTTTAACGGTTCCTATCTCGCCAATACTTAGGACCTCGCAACCTCACAACCTTGCAACCTCGCGACCTTGCAATCTCGCGGGTTGAATCGTCAAACTTTCACCCTCCTGTTCCGCGAATTCCCGAGATGCGAGAATTCAACGGAGTGTTGACTCCTATATCTAAGCAATGTGTGTCCACCCGTCGGCCGCGCGGTCCCACCTTATGCTCTGCCATGCGTCCACATGAATCTCGGCTCCTCGACACTTCGCGACTCGCGAATCCTAACGCCAATACTTCGGGACTTCTCGCGGCGAGGTCCCGAGGGCTTCGTGCCACCTGTATTTCCACTCGCCGACTCTGCTATGGCCCACACTATCCTCCAGCTGTCGGGATATCGCTTCTCGAAATCTCGCGATCCCCGCACCCAAATCCTTGAGACTTTTCTCACGAGGTCCCGATACACGATCCCACGTGCAGATCCAAGGTTCCTCCTACGATCTGGATCTAACGGTTATCCTCCTTCTCGCGCCTCATGACCTCGTGACTTGGAGTAACCAATGTTTGGAGTCTAAACCTACGAACTTTCGAGTTCGCGAGATCTCTCGATCTCTCGCCACCTGTCCTTCTCAGATGGATGGCTACAATCCTTTCACTCCTTCGCCGCTTCGCGTCCTCGTGCCTCGCAACTCTGAATACCCAATACTTGGGCTCTAACCCTGCGAACTCTCGAGTTCGCGTGATCCCTCGATCTTTGCCACCTGTCCTCCTCAGATGGATAGCTCCTATTCTCTCGCTCCTTCGCCGCTTCGCGTCCTCGTGCCTCGCGACTTTGAATACCCAATACTTGGGCTTTCACCCTACAAACTCCGGAGTTCGCGAGATCTCTCGATCTCTGCCACCTGTCCTCCTCAGATGGACAGCTACTATCCTCTCGCCACTTCGTCGCTTTGTGACCTCGCGTCTCGTAACTTTTAACACCAAATCCTTGGCTCTTCCACTCATGAGCTTCCGAGTTCGTGAGATCTCTCGATCTCTGCCACCTGTCCTCCTCAGATGGATGACCACAATCCTCTGTCCACTTCGTGACTTCGTGACCTCGCGACTTCATGACTTGGGATGCCCAACACTTGGGCCTTTACCCTGTGAACTCCCGAGTTCGCGAGATCTCTCGATCTCTGCCACCTGTCCTACTCAGATGGATGGCTCCATATCTCTCGCCACTTCGCCACTTCGCCACTCGTGAAGTCGAATGACTTCCTCTTCCAACCTCCGATGCCCGAGTCCCCGATGTGGGTAATCTTGTGACACGCGTCCGCTCCCAAACGAACGGTCCAGATCCTCGTCGGGATTTCTCCCCTGTTGTTCACGAAGGCTTAACCTCCATGCAACTTCCTGCAGATCCGACGACTGTCGGGTATCTACCCCAGATATGACGACCCAGATCTGTTCTCCTTGTGTGCTCTCCTCCGACTGCTCCTTGGACTTGAAAACCAACGGCTCAGATTCTATCGGCCGATCCAAAGGTTGTTATGCTCCTCCCTAAGCTTCTTTATGCTTCTCCCTACCTTGGGAGGATTTCAATCTTTCAAAGGCCTCAGCCTTTGCTTCTTTTCTCTCCCTTCAAACTCCTTCACCTTGAGCTTCGCCGATGCGCGTAAAAGCATCGTTCCTCCTGAACTTTCCTCCTTCTAAGTCCTCACGGGATTCTTTGGCTCCTGCACTCCTTGCAGAGTCTTCTTGTGCACACGCTGGTGCTATCTCTTCTGAGCTTCTCCTCAGCTGCAAAACCTCTACAGAATTTCGGTTCTTCTTCTCTTTCTTCCACAGATGGAGAATATGGACGCCTACTGCTATCCTCCTGTCTCCAACAACCTAAATGGCCGAGTTCTTCTGGGTATTCAGTAACCCAGTAAAGGTCCCTCAGTGGACTCTTTCTTCACTCCCGAACTCAAAGAGTTCCTTCCTTCTCCTGTGTCTACCTGCACATAGACTCGATGCCCTCCTGGCAGAGTTCCTTTTCTTACACAGAACACTCGACAGTTCTGTCTTCCTCTTCTGTGCACTCACGCACCCGCTCGATGCCCACTTGGCAGAGCTCTTCCAGAATCCTAAGTGATTCTGTTCCCTTCTTCAACTCTTGGCAGAGTTCTTCTTCCAATGCACTGCAGCACATATGCTCAATGCCCACTTGGTAGAGCTCTACAGAATTCCCAGCAAAATTCTGTCTGCAACTATGTTCCTCCTACACAGCCTTGCCTCCTAAGGTGTTCAGCAACCTCATAGGTCTTCCTCCTGAGTTGTCGACTTCAGTCTCTTGTGCCTTAGCACGTCTTTGTCTGAACCCCGCAGTGTTCAGAAGTGCAACCTCCTGTGCACAGCTCTCAGAACCCTCAGCGTTCTGTCACACCCTCCTAGTATGAAGCCTCAAAGACCTTCCACCTGAAATCAAACGAACTCCTGCAGAATGCATCAACATAACATTCATTCATAGCATACATAGAGAACACACACAGACATCCATTCAACACAGAATAATGCAGAAAAAAATACTCTGTTATATATTAACAAATGGCAAAATGCCTGTATCTTTACAATGGTGTTCTCGAGCTCTCCTCGACTCTTCTCTACTCTACTATCACTTCAACTTCACTAACTCAAAATGAGATCTCAAAATCTCTTCTACCTGAGGGGCTCATCGAGCGCTTCCCTCCAGGTTCACCTACTCTAATAAATTACATTCAATGGCTGTCTAGTCTAGCATCTGGATCTAGATCTCAGCCGATCTTGCATTAAATCCGATCTTATCTAATGCCTGCACAAAGGCACGACTTTCATGGCTCACCAGCCTAAGCATTTACTTACATTGAATTTCAAATGAGGCTGCGCCTCTCTTAAATGCGCGATTTGAATTCGCTGGCGTGGCTGGCTGGCTGGCTGGATGACGTGGAGAGATGCTCCTGCATCAAACTCCTCAGCTGCAAAATCATGAGCTCCTGCTCATGCGCTTCCCCTCTAAGGGGTTGGAAATCATCCTAGATCCCAAATAAGTCTTTGGAGCTTTTCATCTGCTCCATTCTGCTGCTGCTGCTGCTTTTGCACTGCTGTTGCTACTGCTTTTCTGCTCAGCCTCTCCTCGCTAGCAGTTTCTGCTGACTCTACCATCAGCCCTCTGATATCTTCTATCACCTCATCCAGCTGCTCCAATGGCTGGTCTTGTTCATGCAGTCTCCTCAGCTGCAAAAATTTTTGGCCATTGGGCAGATCACTATGATCTCCCATGCCTCCTTCATCAACTTCCAACTTTACCTGTTGGATGTGCATGCTCTTCACTTTCACCCTCTCTTCCAGGGCTTCGAATTGTTGCCACAGATCAGCAAAACAAATGTTGCCTGCTTCTTCTTCCTCTGCTTCTGCAACCTCCCATGTTGCAGTCTTTTCAGCTTCTTCGCTGAATGTGTTGAGCCATTCCTCAGAATGCTCATCACCCCCTTCATCTTCTCCTTTGGCTGTCAGCTTCAGTGCTACATTTTCTTCCCTTTCAGCTCCCTAGCTGAAATCATCGAGTCGTTCCTCAGAACGCTCCTTCTCCTTTCTTTCTTCTACTTGGGCAGTCTTCACCATTTGCACCAATTCTCCTTTGACAGTCATCGTCAACTGCGACTGTTCTACTGTTGCACCATATGCAACACAAATTTCTGCCTCCTCCTGGGCAGATGGTAGGAATACTCCAATTCCCCTAGTCATCAGAATATCATGCTGATCTTTCACCTCTGTCAGCTGCATCTGCTGATCCAAGTCCATCTGCTCTGTTAGCTCCCCTGGCTGATTCCCACTCACTTCTGAGTTTATGAGACCTACAGATAGTCTCATCTGCTCATCCCTGCCCACCTGGCAATATGGGATTCCCCTGCTGCTCTCCTGGCAGACTATGAGATCAACCAATCCCATCTTCATCAGCACTCCTTGCTGAATTGAACTCTCCTCCAAGTCCATGAGACTTCCAGACAGTCTCAAATGTTCATCTCTGTCCACTTGGCAGTCTTCAATGCTTCCACTGCCCTCCTGGCAGTCTTCGATGCTTCCACTACCCTCCTGGCAGTCTTCGAGATCCCTCAACGATCTCTCATCATTTCCCTCCTGGCAATTTGAAATTCCTCGACTGTCCTCCTGACAGTCCGTGAGATCCCGCAGTGACCTCAGCTCATTGCCCTCCTGGCAAACTGGAATTTCTTCTTCTCTGCCTTCCTGGAAGTACTTGATATCCTCAACTGATCCCAATTCATCCCCTTCATCATCATCGAGACCTCTCCCAGTCTCCGGTTTACATACCTCAACCATCTTTTCCTCTGTGGCCTTGAGGTTTTCAGCATACCTCAACCATTTCTTTAACAGCCTGCGCTGTCTCATGACCATCAACTCCCTGACTGGCCATTTTTTTGTTTCCTTCTTCATAGGCAATTCACGCATCCATCTCCTCCTCCTATCCTGCCGCATTCGCAGTTCGAGCTTCTCTATGTCTGCTTTTAATTCATAAATCTCTCTAATCCTTTCTTTATCCCATTCAACAAGTTTTTCTGCCTTGCTCTTCTTCCTCCCAGCATACCTATGGTCTTCAGTAACCATGGTGCTATGTCTATCTGCCTCCCTGACACATCAACTGCTGTCACTCTGCATCCCGAGTGTTTCCAGCTTCATCCTCCTACAGCCTCCCTGACTGTCTTCTTGACTGTTGCCTACCTGCAAACAATCGTCACAGAGTCTTCCAACACTCTGTCTTCTTCCTACTCCTCTATCTTCAATATACAAATATATTCTCGCTCTAATACCACCTAATGCAGTATGAAAAATGCGACCGTACCCTCGTCGCGCTCTCCCGCTCACAGGATCGTTCAAATCCCTTTCTGTTTCTGAGCCGAAACGGCTCTTAGATTCCTCTAGTGGAATCTCTGATGAAAACCTGCCCCGGTCCACAGGTCCTTTCTTTTCCTCCTTCTCGGCCCCTACACTTAGCCGTGGTTATCCCTGACTCACTATCGGGGTTTCGGGGTTTTGGCGTTTCTGCTGCCGAGAGTCACTGTACTCTACAACTCCCAACCTCCGATTCTCCGATGAGCTCCTTTTTCTTCACGCGCTGACCCTCCAGGCTCAGCTCCCACCATATGACCACTACCTCTGCAACCGTGGCCTTACCTCATATCGCGACTTCGTAACTCACTATGTCAAATACTTGGGTTTCCAACTCCCGATACCCGATGTACCGAGATGCTAAAACGCACGTGAGTTGACTTTTTAACGGTTCCTATCTCACCGAGACTTCGGACCTCGCAACCTCGCAACCTTGCAACCTCGCGACCTCGCAACCTCGCAGGTTGAACCGTCTAACTTTCACCCTCCTGTTCCGTGAATTCCCGAGATGCGAGAATTCAATGGAGTATTGACTCCTATCTCCAAGCAACGTGTGTCCACCCGTCGGCCGTGCGGTCCCACCTTATGCTCTGCCACGCATCCACACGAATCTCAGCTCCTCGGCACTTGGCGACTTGCGAATCCTAACGCCAATACTTCGGGACTTCTTGCGGCGAGGTCCCGAGGGCTTCATGCCACCTGTATTTCCACTCGCCGACTCTGCTATGGCCCACACTATCCTCCAACTGTCAGGATATCGCTTCTCGCAATCTCGTGATCCCCGCGCCCAAATCCTCGAGTCTTTTCTCACGAGGTCCCGATACACGATCCCACGTGTAGATCGAACGGTCCTCCTACGATCTGGATCCGACGGTTATCCTCCTTCTCGCGCCTCGCGACCTTGCGACTTGGAGTAACCAATGTTTGGACTCTCAACCTGCGAACTTCCGAGTTCGTGAGATCTCTCGATCTCTCGCCACCTGTCCTTCTCAGATGGACGGCTACAATCCTCTCGCTCCTTCGCCACTTTGCATCCTCACGCCTCGCGACTCTGAATACCCAATACTTGGCCTCTAACCCTGCGAACTCCCGAGTTCGCGAGATACCTCGATTTCTGCCACCTGTCCTCCTCAGATGGACGAGTCCTATCCTCTCGCTCCTTCACCGCTTCGTGTCCTCACGCCTCGCGACTTTGAATACCCAATACTTGGGCTTTCACCCTACGAACTCCCGAGTTCGCGAGATCTCTCGATCTCTACCACATGTCCTCCTCAGATGGATGGCTACTATTCTCTCGCCACTTCGCCGCTTCGTGACCTCGCATCTTGCGACTTTTAACCCCAAATCCTCGGCTCTTCCACTCACAAGCTTCCGAGTTCGCGAGATCTCTCGATCTCTGCCACCTATCCTCCTCAGATGGACGGCCACAATCCTCTCACCACTTCGTGACCTCGCGACTTCGTGACTTGGGATGCCCAACACTTGGGCCTTTACCCTGCGAACTCCCGAGTTCGTGAGATCTCTCGATCTCTGCCACCTGTCCTACTCATATGGACGGCTCCAAATCTCTCGCCACTTCGCCACTCGTGAAGTCGAATGACTTCCTCTTCCAACCTCCGATGCCCGAGTCCCCGATGTGGATAATCTCGTGACATGCGTCCGCTCCCAAACGAACGGTCCAAATCCTCGTCGGGATTTCTCCCCTGCTGTTCACGAAGGCTTAACCTCCATGCAACTTCCTGCAGATCCGATGGTTGTTGGGTATCTACCCCAGATCTGATGACCCAGATATGTTCTCCCTGTGCGCTCTCCTCTGGCTGCTCCTTGGACTTGAAAACCAATGGCCCAAATTCTATCAGCTGTTCCAATGGCTGCTATGCTCCTCCCTGAGCTTCTTTATCCTTCTCCCTGCCTTGGGAGGATTTCAATCTTTCAAAGGCCTCAGCCTTTGCTTCTTTTCTCTCCCTTCGAACTCCTTCACCTTGAGCTTCATCGATGCACGTAAAAGCATCGTTCCTCCTAAACTTTCATCCTTCTGAGTCCTCACAGGATTCTTTGGCTCTTGCACTCCTTGCAGAGTCTTCTTGTGCACACGCTGGTGCTATCTCTTCTGAGCTTCTCCTCAGCTGCAAAACCTCTACATAATTTCAGTTCTTCTTCTCTTTCTCCCACAGATGGAGAATATGGACGCCTCCTGCTATCCTCCTGTCTCCAGCAACCTAAATGGCTGAGTTCTTCTGGGTATTCAGTAACCCAGTAAAGGTCCCTCAGTGGACTCTTTCTTCAATCCCAAACTCAAAGAGTTCCTTCCTTCTCCTGTGTCTACCTGCACACAGACTCGATGCCCTCCTGGAAGATTTCCTTTTCTTACACAGAACACTCGACAGTTCTGTCTTCCTCTTCTGTGCACTCACGCACCCGCTCGATGCCCACTTGGAAGAGCTCTTCCAGAATCCTAAGTGATTCTGTTCCCTTCTTCAACTCTCGGTAGAGTTCTTCTTCCAATGCACCGTAGTTCATATGCTCAATGCCCACTTGGTAGAGCTCTATAGAATTCCCAGCAGAATTCTGTCTGCAACTATGTTCCTCCTACACAGCCTTACCTCCTGAGGTGTTCAACAACCTTACAGGTCTTCCTCCTGAGTTGTCGACTTCAGTCTCTTGTGCCTCAGCACGTCTTTGTCTGAACCCCGCAGTGTTCAGAAGTGCACCCTCCTGTGCACGGCTCTCAGAACCCTCAGCGTTCTGTCACACCCTCCTGGTATGAAGCCTCAAAGACCTTCCACCTGAAATCAAACGAACTCCTGCAGAATGCATCAACATAACATACATTCACAGCATACATAGAGAACACACACAGACATCCATTCAACACATAATAATGCAGGAAAAACTGCTTTGTTATATATTAACAAATGGCAAAATGCATGTATCTTTACAATGGTGTTCTCGAGCTCTCCTCGACTCTTCTCTACTCTACTATCACTTCAACTTCACTAACTCAAAATGAGATCTCAAAATCTCTTTTACCTAAGGGGCTCATCGAGCGCTTCCCTCCAGGTTCACCTACTCTAATAAATTACATTCAATGGCTATCTAGTCCAGCATCTGAATCTTATCTCAGCCGATCTTGCATTAAAGCCGATCTTATCTAACGCCTGCACAAATGCACGGATTCCATGGCTCACCAGCCTAAGAATTTAATTACATTGAATTTCAAATTTCAAATGAGGTTGCGCCTCTCTTAAATGCGCGATTTGAATTCGCTGGCGTGGCTGGCTGGCTGGTTGGCTAACGTGGAGAGATGCTCCTGCATCAATATTCCTTCTTGGGGAATAGGGTCCTGTTCTCTGTTAAGAGTTAGTTAGATTTCAGTGTGTGTCAATTATTTCAAATAGTAATGAGTTCATGAAAGTGTGCTAATCGGAAATAGGTGCTGAAGATTCCTGCTTGGGGAATAGGGTCATGTTCTCTGTTAAGAGTTAGTTAGCCTTTAGTATGTGTCAGTCATTTTGATTAGTAATGAGTTCATGAAAGTGTGATGATCGGAAACAGGTGTTGAAGATTCCTGCTCTGGAAATAGGGTCCTGTTCTCTGGTTACAGAATAGTTGGTCTTTCCTTTTGCAGTGTCCTAAAAGATTTCTTTTCCTAGGTTGTTATTTTCTTAATGTAATCCAAGATTCTTTGGAAAATTATTTCTTTAAACATTGAACTCTGCAATAGGTAGATTGCTTTCCTGCAATTCAATTTAGAACTTCAGTTTGTTCAAGGTAAAGTGTGATTAATATGTTTTTACTACAACTCTAGGTTGCTTTTGAGATTGAGCATATATAGTGCGTGATTACCTTTGAAATAAACAGACTTCCCTGGGTTGACAATTTATGTAGCACTTGATTGTTTAGTTAAATAAGCAATTATAGTGACCAACACTCTTCGATGCAATGTATCATCGAGTATGAGATAATTCTTATCCTGATGGCATATGCGTCGACGCTCATCACGAGAAGTAGAGGTGGGGCACTTCAAAGTCTGGAGATAGATAAGTATATCTCCATACTAGGGATCCGAAGAGGTGATCAAAAACATATATCCTCTGATAGGAGACTCTTCGGGCACAAGATCACCTGACTCAACTGGAATTTCCGAAATAAGTTCTGTGAAGACCAATGACTTTTTGGATTTCACTGAAATGAAATCTAAGTCGAACTCCTGGAGGATGACTATTCATCTACTAATATTTCCGCCTATTACCCGTCATGTCAACATGTATTGAAATGGATTCACGACAACAATGACGGTGGTCTTACGAAACATAACATAATGACGGAACCGTTGAACAACATGGCCTGCTACCAACACAAGTTTTTCAATATGAGAATAATTGAGTTCTCGTCCTACGAGGCCTTGACTCGAGTAATAGATAACATATTCTGAGAACAAGTCATCTTCCTGAACTAAGACCATGCGAATGGTTGACTCTGTTGCAGCCAGATATAATAAGAAATCCTTTTTATAGTTAGGTGGCCGAAGCATAGGGGCAGTTGTGACGACATGTTTCAATGTGGAGAAAGAGTGTTGAGCGGCATCGCCCCAATAAAAAGGGATGTCTTTCTTAAGCAAGCGCATAAATCCCTTGGTGATCTTGGCATAGTTAGCGATGAAGCATTTTAAAAAAATCGCCTTGCCCTGTAGACTCTGAAGTTGAAGGATTGTGCATGGGGGGGGAAACTGAATTATTCCCTCGACCTTGAGAGGATCGACCATGATCCCTGTTGTTGACACTATGAAACCTAACAAACATCTTGATGTTACGCAAAAGCTGCACTTGTTTGGATTCAAGCGAATCTAGAAGTAGCGACAACGCTCAAAGATAATTCAGAGGTGTGTGGGATGATCCATTCTCTTGTGAGATCGAGATGATAAATAATCTAAATAGGCCTTGACTATATGCTTGAGGTCATGGAAAGAAAAATACATGGCCCGCTGAAAGGTGGCTCCAACATTTTTGAGACCAAAAGGCATCTTACTATACGCGAATGTACCCCATGGACAGATGAATGTTGTTTTGTGCTGGTCTTAGGGTTTGATTTGTATTTGGTTATATCCTGAAAAAATGTCCATAAAAGAGAAGTCCTCGCAACCAACACATTCATCAATTATCTTATCGATGAATGGTGTGGGAAAATTATCTTTGGGACAGGCCTTGCTCAAATCACGGAAGTCTGTATATACATGAATTGTGCCTTGTTTTTTATTGACCAGCATGGGGTTTGACACCCATTGGGTCAAATGGATAGGATAGATAAAACCAACTTTTAGCAGTTTCTCAACCTCAACCTTGATGGCTGCTGCTTTCTTGGGGTTAACTAGATGAAGCTTCTGTCGGATAGGCTTGGCATATGGATAAGTTGTGATTTCATGTTCAACTATTTTTGGATCGATGCCTGGCATTTCCTCGTAAGACCAGGCAAAAACGTCACGAAACTCTTTAAAAAGATCTGTGCAGATTTGAATCTCTCCGGGGAAGCAGTCAGCTCCGACGAAAACATTCTCCATGATGCCAGGGTTTCGGGAGATATTGATCGGTAAGGTTTCAATGATAGTTTCCATATTACCCTCAACATAAAACTCATGTGTAGCTAAGCGATTAATAGGACAAGACCTATCTCCCGTTATAGTCAAGGTAAATTCTTCGGCTTTGATTCTGCTTAAATGTGGGAGGAAGTATGATCTGTGATGAATATCTTCCCAGGGTTTGTCCGAACTAGTCATTGCTTCAATTACAACTTCATCAGAAGGCAAGACTAAGTCTAATGAATCGGTGTCAGTGAGAGAACCCTGAGCCCAAATAGGCTCTAGAAGTGGATCAAACTCTTGTGCAGGAGTTGGATCTGTATTGGTTGAAGTTTGTTGGACTAAAGAGTATGCTACTTCAGCTACGGACAAGCGAGTGGACATGCCTAGGTGCCTTGTCCCATCCATCGTGGCCGATGGGGAAGGAAGTATCCACGGATCATCGAAGTAAGTCATGCGGAACGACGAAACTTGAAAAATATCAACCTTATGGTGATTGGATATAAACTTGATATCGCCTTGAGGGGGTGGGTAATTAACGGTACCCATAGAAGATGGGCAAAAACTAACCCCTACGTTGACCACCCCTGGTTGAGGATTAATAATCATCAGGACCGTGGATGCCCCCAATGAAGGGTCAGGTCTGGAGAAAGACAATTGATCGATGGTCACAATCTGGCCCTCGTGTGGGAACAACAAGACCCAAAAAACTATAGCAACCACAGCTTGCATGGAATAATTCCAACTCCTCCCTAACAAGAGGTTATATTCGAGGGATGCATCGACTACCTCTACCTTGACACACACAGTCTTCCTTCCTAAATGCACGAGAAAAGAGGGAATGATACCATGTGGTCGAAATAAACGACCGTCGAAAGAAATGAGAAGAGTGGGTGACAGAGACAAAACGGGCTGGCCAATGGCCTTTCAACATGCCAATGACATAACGCATGTCAAGGTGCCCTCATCAACCACCATGTGGAAAATATTGCGAGTAAAATTTTTCGTGGGATGAGCCACTACTATCTGAAACACTACGTGGTATGGCAGACAAGGTTTTAAGTTAGTTGTATCCAGCATGATGGTACCCAGATTACAAGTCTCGGTAGATGCTAGAGCGGTTAACAAAGCTTTCCTCTGGGAAGGGAAGATTTGGAGGACCTCCAAAGAGGACATCACACAAGGGGTTTGAGATAAATCTTCCACCACAGAATAGTTTTGGGTAGCCCTTGCGTTTGGGTTATGAGAATCTTTTTTGAACGCACCTTTTGGGATGTGTGTCATTGTTTCACCCAAAGTCTTTTCAATCTGCAGAGGAAGAGATGGGAGTTCAGATTATTTTCCCTTCTCAGAAGTGCTTGGTTAACTATAGTCATGTGCTCTAGTCAATATAAAACCATCACCCTTAACCATATATACATTCGCCGATTCGGGGTTATTCGAAGATGGAGAGGGTCCTTTGCTGCCCCCTTCCATGCTTGCAGAGGCTTGTGTTAGATTTTTCCCATGTTGAAATGGATTGGTTAACACAGTAGGTTGTTGTTGCATCACAAACTTTTGGGCTTCTGCAAACTGAGGACATAGATGGGTCGGGTGGTCTTCTACACACAAGTTGCATGAATACCTCGCCTTCTGTTTCTCAGTATTTCCCCCGCTAGAATTATCAGTGGGTTTCTTATCCCCCTTACCCTTCTTTCATTATTTTTTCTTTCCTTCAGGCTACTGGGTGGCCTTTGGATTAGCCAATTGCACTATGTGTACATACGACGTTTTGGTAGGGGGAGAAGCCAAAGCAGTAGTTTGGCTAGCTGCTATGTGTTGTATAGACAACTACTGCAACTGCTTCGTCAATTTCTCAACGGGATTTGTTTGTGCTGAACCAACAATACCATCGGCATGTGGTCCAGTTCTCTGTCTGGTTTTATCAAGTATTGAGCGTGGTGCATCTGGAAAGATCTCATATAATAAACCAGACTGAGAATAGATTAGCTCAAGTTGTTGAGCTCTCATGATGGCGTCTTCTTCGGAAAATACTCCCAACATCGCGATGTCTTTGGAAAACTATGGGACCAAAGACTTAAGGAACCACTCAAGTAGGAATGCTGGTGGGACTGGTACCTTAATTAAACTTTTTCAGCGTCTCCATTCTCAGATGTGATCCAAGATATGGTCCGCTTTTGTCTGTGAGAAATTGGCCAGAAATTATGTGCCAATGTCGTATCTCATAGGTAATTGGAAATGGTTTAGGAAGGCCATTGCCAATTCACCGAAGGAAGAGTATCTTGAGTGGTCGAGCTCAATGTACCATTTCGTGGCACTCCAAATGAGAGTATGTTGAAACAATTGCAACTGTATGGAGTCATCTTTCAACAAGTTAGATGAGCACCAAAGGTGGAAGGTAGTCACATGATTGCCTGGATCTTTGTTAGGCTTGGCTTCAAATTTTGGTATGTCCGAAGGCAACTTCATCGGCATAGGGGGCCAACGCAGATCGTGATAGATAGGGTCATTCAACAACCTTGTCAAGTCTGGCAAATGCAAGGTTGCCAGGAAAGGTATTTTGGGTTGTTGGTGATAACCTGGGAAAAAGGAGCCTAGAGTTTGACTAGCACTAGGTTTCCAGGAAAAGTTCGGTTGCTGGCCCGGGTTCTGGTAAAAACCATGGCCATGGCCAATGTATGGATTTTACATGTGAGGAGACATCATCGGTTGATTTCCAAAATAGGACATAGATGGTTGGGCATGCATTACATTCGAAGGACTTTGGGAAGGGTTGCCCCATGTCCGTCTCATGGGGATAGGCATAGTACTTTGTCCGGGGTTCCATTGATTGTGAAAACAATTACCCCAAATTGACATTCCTGACGAGGGAATGGATCCTTGCCAAGAATTCCAAGGCCCTGATGTGGAAGAAGTTCCTGTGTGTGCCCCCTGTGCAGGAATAATACCCTGCATAGGAATAGATTGTATGAAACTGGGGTTTCCCCCAGTCGGGAAAGTAGCTGACGAGAAGGCATTGTTACCAAACACACTGAAAAAATAAAATGGTGTTGAACCTACCGGCATATTATGCGAAGGTGGTCCTTGACTCCTCGCTCCAAGTAAACTATGGTGTGTAGGTGGCCTGACAAATTTCTGATGCGTGCCATCGAGCGAAGGGGACAAAGGAGGTATATGACCCCCCCGTAAGGGAAAGTGTTAAAAGGAGTAGGAGTGCCCCCCATGTGTCCTTGCAGAGGAGCGTTAGAAATCCCTGCCCCTAGACCTAAAGTCTATGAAGTGGAGTAGGAAAGTACAGGACTTGTACCTGAACTAGGCATCCCGTATGAGAACGGAGGGCCTGTCGCACTTGGTTGGAAAGGGGTTATGGTTGCTGCCAGAGACGGGATCGGACCACTGTGCAATGTAGAGGTGGTCGAGACCATGGTGTCTTAGACTAGTGACGGTGGGTTGGGAGGTGGAAACTCTCATGTGGTGACGACCGTAGTGGGAATTGAAGAATTCCCAGAAGGAGTAACAACATTTGTTTCCATTGCTGCGTGCAACACTGTCTAGCACTCGTAAGGATGAACCGGTATGATGGTGGGTACCGAAAGATTAGTGGTGGAGGTTTTAGGTGGACCAAGAGCTTGCGCTCCAAAGTCTAAAATAGTTGATTCCTCTGGATGTTGGTCAGGCACAATTTCGTGTGACCCAGTCGCTTCAAAAGACCCTTGTTGGTCTAGCGTTCGCCTTAGTGGTGGCGGGGGTGGCTCTAGTGTAACCGGTGATAAGCCCTGAAGCCTTCATGACCGACAGAGCTCATGATCCTCCACTATGTGAGAAGATCAAAGACACTCTAGTGCAGTCTAACCGTTCAAAAACAACATGCACTAAAATGTCCCTACAAGATAAGACAAGCAAACACTAAACTAATTGGAAGAACAATTACAACAACCAACACTAAACTAATTGGAAGAACAATTACAACAACCAACACTAGAGCAACTTCCCGGTGCAAGTGCAACTCGAACACGGAAGCACCCTCCGAGTATACTCTGCAAAGCGTGGCCCAATGTCTATCCTAGGTACCATGGTATACCCCCGCAGTGACCTGTGTATGTCCCTAAAAAAATAACCAACTAGGTTGCCAGCACGTGAACAGTCACCAGGCGGGTACAGTCGAAAGTCGGGTAGAACACAATGAGCAGGGTATCGAGCCCGAAACCTGTCAAGGGTATCAAAAGAAAATGGTTTGGAAGACAACTGAGAACATTGAATGGATTCGAGACCCATGAAGCCCCGTGACAAATTCAATTGATGGAATCCCAAAACAAACCCTCTATATGTGTTCTCCACTACGATTGGTCCAACTTTGGAGGGGTTATCTCCGCTACCTTTCTGCACACGACCTCGTGTTTATCCCCTGTGTTAGAGGGGGGTCCCGGATAACTTTCACGATACTGGACTTTGACACTCCCTAACTCATACTCCAATGTTTGACTTTAATGGCCTTGAAGAGTTTCCTCTCCAACCTAATCCAAGGCCCTAATCCTGAACTAGTTGGTTAACCCTACAAACATAAAAGTCTAATGAATTTTCGATTTATCTTTAATTTTATAGTTTGTCTTATGTCAAAGGTTATGAAAGTGAAACTAGTGATGTTTGAAAGACGAAAGTAAAAAATGAACAGAAATTTGGAAACAAAAAACCTTCACTTAACGCAAATTTTCAACAACTTTTCAAATTAAAAAAAAAATAAAAAAAATTCTAAGATATTTTGAACAACAAACTCAAAGCAGGATTTCACTCGACTACAAGGTACTTACGATCTAAGTAAACTAGCAAGAACTTATGAAATCAAAGACTTTTCACTAGTTACTAATGCAAAACAACACTTTTCAACCAAACAAAGTAATGAAAGATTTTTTTTTTATTTGAATGCTCACAAAGCAAAAAGGAAAAATATCAACAAGTCAAAAACCAAGAAAAACTTCTGGCCTAATCACATATCGCAAAGAATCACTTCAATAAATCACACACTAGAAACTTAAAAAAGGACTCTCACACTTGTCTAAAAACGCTAAAGAAAATTTTGATGAAAACTTTAAAATGAAAAAAAAAAAATATGGTGGAGATCAAACCTAAGCTATTGACTGCTAGGACAGAGATTCAAAAACCTGAGAGGTATAACTCTTTTCAAGGGAAAGGATGACTACCTCACCCTAAAAAAAAACTATCCTTCACAAGCACACGGTTGACCATTCAACAACAAGCGTGTGCACGTGAGTTGTGTAGAGACAGAGGGCGTGTACACAAGTGCTGGCCTTATACAGACCGTGTGTATCTCTAAAAACTCTGAAAAAAACAAAAACAGACAATTGAAACAAGGAAGATACCACTGATACAGAGAACCAAGATCTCTTGAAGGCTTAGACACTTTCTTTAACATAAAAAGAAAACAATGTAAGGAAAAATTTGTAGAACAATCCAATCTGAGGTGAACCCTAAGCTATAAACTGCAAACAACCAAGACTAGAAAGAGTTCCAGAAAACCCCTGAGAATGACTGATTTTGATAGGGAAGAGGATGACTACCTCAAAAAATTTCTGTAATCATACATGCTATTGTTACTTCTTCAGCTAGCATTTACACGTGGGCTGTAAGAAAGTAGGGCGCGGGTACACGCGTTCAGACCTTATGCAGGCCGTGTGTACCTATGTGGGTCTTGAAAAAAAAATACAGTCAAGCAAAGAAACAGAGATAGCTGGTATGTAAGACCAGAATCTCTGTTAGCTAAGACTTTGCAGAAACTTCAAAAAACAAGAAAGAAAACCAGTCTTTTAAAAATACCCAAAAATATTCCCAGGAACCCTAGAGACTTCCCAAGTATGGTCGGCAATTCTGTTATGGTGGGAAATCCCCCTACGGACTAGCATTTAGGGTTATATTATGCATGCATATAAGACCGAAAGAATCCTACTTTCTACCATCGTCTCAGACCTAATCCCCATTTCTTTTAAGCAAATACATGGTTAAACGAACATACCTTGTTCCAGATGTTCGATGTCGATCCTTCTTCACTCTTGATCGCTTGTTAGTAGCTATCCTCTCAAGACTGACCTGCGTACAAAACAAGCAACAAACTCTACATGCATTTGTTCTACAAATTAACGGGTTAGAGATTCAAACATATATTCACGAAAGTATGAAGAACTCATATAGTGGGATGGAAAAAACATTTCTTTATTATTAACTTTAATGAATCAACTTACAATGTCGAGACCGGCCACCGCTACGCGAACCTGATCTTGGGCTCCTCTTCAAATGTCCTCCAACTTCTTTTCTCTGTATCTCTCTTTGCACAAGGATGGCTAAAGGGTTGGGACAATGGGAATGTACAATTGGGTAGAGTTTCTTTACAATTATTCTCCTTTTCCAAATGGGGCCCCTAACCTTTATTTTATAGGCTAGAAGAAGCTAGGTATTTGGACGAACCCTCGACCATGCATGGCCGGGATTTTCAGTTAACTCACCCAAAGATGTGTGTTCCGTCAGAAACTTTCCTTTTTTCGTGCTTTTGTAGGTCCACACGGGCTGTTTTCGTTCAGCTAGTGTGTACACACATGCAGTAATGGAGTAGGGCGCATGGGCCCTTATAAAAGAGGTTTTTTAAAGAGTTGTTCAGCAATGTTTTGGCAAAGAAGGAATCTGAGATGGCATGATGCCAGGTAAGCATGTCTGGTGAAAATTAGGGTTATAACACTACATGCTCTAGAATTGGTTTACCACCCCATGAGAGGGCGTTTCTGAAACTACATGGGTTATGAAAATGTTCAAGAGTTGGTTCCTTTCCTTTGTTAATTCCTGGCTTCTGGTGGTTGACTTTCTCCTATTGCTCTTGTACTGTTGAAGGTTGTCCTAGTTCACTTTCGGTTTCCATTTTTGTATTAGTGGGAAAAACTTCAACATGTTCGATGTCGAGATTACTTCCTGGGGCATAATCTATTGTAGCTTCTAATGAAGGTGATGACCCCTTGGGTGGATATTGTCCTAGTGGCTTTGTTGTGATCCCTCCAGACCCCTAGTTTGTATTTTACTCTTCATTAAGCTCATCTCTGTCAGTGTCACTACTGAGTTTATTTTCCTCATCAGGGTTTTTCTTCTCCTCTCCTTTATCTTGTGCATATTCCTTCAATATCAAACCTACATTGTCACCTTCACCCTTGTCCTATGGAGCTTCCTCTTGTTCTTTTGCTTGCCCCTTTTCTTGGCATTATCTACCACTTTCTTCTTCAACCTAGGGTTCGAAAACTTGATCTGAAAGAGTGGTATAACCTTTGGTTGTATTGAAATATGTTTCCATATCCAATTATTGTATTCATTGGGGATGAGTGTTTTATACTTCCGACATTGTTTCATCAACAATGAGAACTGTAGTGTTTGTACCCTCATGGTCACTATCATAAATTGTGATAAAATCAATAATTGTTGGTGCAACTCTAATTAATATCGGTGGTGTTGTTGAAACTTCAACTGTTGGTTCAATTTATGGTTTCCCTGTAGATATTTTCTCCATACCTTGTCATTCATTATGTTCCCTAGTTAGAATATCTCTAGCTGTTGTTAGCTCCAATTCTAAAATATGCACACTCACTAGGGTTACGATTGGCGGTCCCATGAGGGTGTTTTGAATTGGATTGTGTTCCCAAATGTTTCTCTCAAGTTCCTCTTGGTGTCTTGCAATTTCATCCCTCCTAGCCACATGCTCTCCTAATTCCTCTTCGCCTTGCTCCAGGGTGGTTTCTTCCACAGTTTTATCTATAAGATGGACCTGCTCATCCATTGACATTGACTTGAACTGAGTCATCTCTAGATTGGGTTTCCTCAGGATAACTTCTTCCTAGTCTTGAGGGTTCTCAGTAAAAATTTCATCTTCAAAGGTATCATGTGGATAAGGCCAACGAGAAGCCACTTGGTTAGCATGTTGAGATACTAAATTTCTTGGGTCATGTTTCCTATATTTACCAGTATAAAACTTGTATTTTACCTGATTTTGGGCTTCTTGCATGGATTGTGTGGTGTCCTTCACAAAATTATATCCCACATAAAAACCATATGGGATGAATGCCCTCTTCTTGTCCTTTAATAAGGAATTATTGAAGCCTTGCAATATGGTCTGATAGCATATCTCCCCAAGAACCAACCTATCTGGCACATGAGCTGGCAGTAAGTGTGGGGCACTGGTAGCTCCAAAAATTCTGATGTAGGTACTTTTGTTTTCCAAGTACCAATTCCATATCTTGGATATGACCTTCCTTGCTGCTTCTGAAAGACTTGGGAAGTTTCACTTGAAAATCAAGAGATATATATCATGTCCAGAAAGTCACCACATATTGAAGTATAATACTTCTTGTACTTGTTCTCCCATAAAATGTTGAAATAAATATGTACATGGAGCTCAAAGACATGCCAACTTAATCCTGGCCTTGGGAACACATTCCTAGAAAATATTGTGTCTAGCAAATAAGATTCCATGAATAAAATAGGGGTTTCCCCAGCCTTGGTTTTTTGTGCTTCCTCCACCCAAATGCTCAGTTGTTTAGAAATGATAGCACCCAAATTGAAAATTATTTTGGATATAGCTACAATATAAGCCAATGGAATCCGTTCTTCCAAAAACCTGGAGCAATATTTTTCTCCTTAACCGACATATTAGGGCCATCAAGAAAATGTATAGTTCCTTGAGGTTTATTGTGTTATACCATCCTGATGCTTTGTTCATAGATTTATTGTCTTATTTCCACCAAGATGCCAACAATTGACATCTATTATGGTGTTCATAGAATTTGACATCTTTTATTTTATAATATTTTATGATCTCCATAGGAAGAAAAACCCCATTAAATTCCCCATCCACATTGCTTATTAAACATTTATCAGCATTGGTATGGTGAATGATCCACTGTAAGGTTTCTTTACAGGGAAAAACCAGGGTTCTAGATGCTACCATGTACAATAAAGATTGTTTTATGTTTTGAAAGACCTGGTCATCTAATACTCTTACTTTTGGGTCATTATGACGTGTGAACTCAGGAAAGTCGTCATGGTGGATCTTATTATATAAATCAAGTCAGGTAGGAAAAATTACATTGGATGCGGTGCTTGCATCTGTTTCCTTGTAGAGTGGAGGTGGGTTGGCTGACTTCTTTTGAGACATCTTGATCATCGGTTCCATATTGGGAGAAAATTATATTGCCTTAGCAGCTGGGCTGGAAGCTTCTCATGTCTTCTCGCACCTTCCTTTCATAGTCTTCTGTGACTGACGCATCATCAGTATTTGGGGAAACATTTTTACAAATTTCGGGTCTTACAGAAATCATGACACAACCCATCTTTTAAGGGAAGCTCAGTCACTCGTGAAGTCTTCAAAATAAAATAAAATCTCAAATGTTTTATGCAAACAATGGTGAAACAATTTCCAAATCGCATTGAAATATATAGTTCCCAACGGTCCCATCCGATTTTTTCATCTTTGAGTACATAGAAATCTTGTGTCAATATCCATTAATTACTACATCATCTTCACCATAGTATGGAGCTAATGTGTTGCACAAAACGATGGCGCAAATAGATGTTAAGTCAGTTCATCAAGGATTTCAAATGGTAGCGAGCTGGAGCATAGGGAAGTCCAAGATAGGGGATTGGAAACGTATTTTGCTAAAGGTTTTATTGATTTATGCCAACATTGGGTCATCGATCCTGACGTGAACGAAATGCATTCCCAAGTGATTTTGTGTGGTTATTTTATCGAGATACGGATGTGGCAACCTTGGATAGGTCGAGAGCATGGAAAGGAGTGCAAATAGGAGTATTGGAATGGATGGTTCAGATCAACTGCAAAGGTTGAAAGAATGAACATGGACGACCTAGATCGCAACTAGCTACACTATGATAGGTCATCGGAAGGGATTATAGTACTTGAAAGTACAGATCTTGGTCTTTGGTTCACCGATGTTGATGGTTCGTTGGTGATCGGCGAGCACCAGGCCTATGTGATAAAATGTGGTTTCTTGATCTTGGTTTGTTGTCGTTGATATGTTATCGTCAATCAACGACATCTAACACTTACCCTAATGTAAATGTGGTGAGATTACGTGGCTTGGGGTTGATGAAATGTCAATGATGATATGGTTGACAATGTGGCGATACAAGTACTTACATTTCAAATGGCGAGGCGCGATGATGTGTTAGCCATAGTCGTGACTCAACATCGCACTATTCAAATGAGACTTACCCAAAATTTGATGGTTGGGATGAATTCTCGATCTAATCTGATGGTCATGATGTGACAGAGACTTTGTTATTGTCATCGACACTTGACTTGTTCTTGGATGACTTAGCTATGTGTAATGTTGGGCGCTGATGACCAGTATTCATCGGAATTGATGGACGCCTATGCATATTTTCTTCTGATATGCGTTTTCTCATTGACATTGCCGACACTTGATGTTGATCAATGTCAGTGCTCTTAAGGATTAACTGTGTTATTTTCATCTTGGTTTGTTGACACAGTTGATGCCCAACATTTGTCAGCATCGACATTCTCAATGGGGGACCATCGGGCATCGAAAAACTTAAGTTTTGATAGTAATTTCAAATGTTTTTTGGGGAAATGTTAAGTGTTGAAAGATTCCTTTCATTCTCTAACTCAGTGATCCCTTCTTCATTCTAGTGACAAGTCATATTAAGCTAGGGAATAGTTTAAAACCATCGAAACTAAATAAACAAAATCTAAAAATCATTAAGGTTTTGCGGGAATCAAAGCATAAATACAAAATTAAATAAATTGGTATCCAAAAATTACAAAATTTTAAGGGTGCGTTGAGTGCTCAACAAATGGTGATTCACTAATAGAAGCCAGGCTCTCTATTCCTCTTTTACTGATACTAATAGACGCTTTGGGAGGTCACCATTAACTTGAGATACACATGTATGATTCCCAAATATGTATACATATAACCCAAGGAACATTCACATCAACCACTCATGGGGATTCACCCGATTCCATGCCTCTTTCCATTAAACCAATGAATTATACTCGCCTAACGAGAATTGAGTTGGAACTCAAGGCTGCTAGGAAGACATGGTGTTATTATTTTTTCATAGTTAAGAACCTCACCATGGTGTTTCTCCGCTTCTAGCGAGCATCCATAGCCCTGGCAGAGTCACCATGATATCATAGAACTTGCTCCTCTACCAGTGAGCATCCATAGCCCTAGTGGAGATATCTTCATACCCTCCCAGATTGTACAGTCTAGCTTATTATCTTGTATCTGGATTTGTTGCATAGGTTCCAAGAATGAATTAGGGAGGATGATATCTATTTCTTGGTGGAGGAACAAAACTTCATATTTTTCTTTCTTGTCTTTGCTAAACAGTTTGAGAAATGATTATATTATGTCTAGGGTATCATCCATACTTTCCTTTGTTTCATTTTCCTCGGTATTCCTTGGACATGAGGTATTATTTGGTCTTAAACAGTTTGAGAACTGATTCTACTATGATTTTTAAAGATATCTTATCAGTATACAATCATAATTTAATTGGAAGAGTACTGAAATAAGGAGATGGTATTGGGAAGATTTTAGTCTGAGTGTTCTCTGCTCTCTTAGCTTCAGGTATTCAAGACAAGTACCATGTTGGAGGAAGTAAGTTAGGTCAGCGTACAAAGACTCTTGTCTAAGTGGGATGTACATTGCTTCACCACACCATAAAGATGACTCATTATCCAAACCTGATTTTTCAGTTTCTATCATATCTTGGGACTCTAGGGCCATTTTTTCCAGTGCTTGACCCCTGGCGAACTTTGTTGGTTTAATATCTAGGTCGCATTCTTGGATGATATACATCCAATTACCTGTCTTTCTCCCATTTCTTATTGTGTAAACAATGACCTCAAAGTTGGGTGGGGTACTATGACCTTTGTGTGGTTTTTTAAAATATAATATCTAAATTTTTTTACTGCCTTATAGACCGCATACACTTATTTTTCAATAGTTGGGTACTTAATATTAGGTCCTTGAAGTTTTGCACTCATGAATGAGACAAGACCCTCATTTTTCTCATCATCCCCTTGAGTGAGGACCATAACTAATGATTGATCTAAAGAAAAAGTGTAGAGGAAAAAATATTTGTTGAAATCAGGGTTGTGTAATACAGGGGCTTGAGATATGGAAACTTTAATGCCTTTGAAAGATTATTTCCCCTCCTCAGCCCATTTAAACTCTACATCTTTGCGTATCATTTTTTGTATTGGTTTAACTATTTCTGCAAAATTTGGAGTCAATTTCCTTACAAAGTTCATCTTTCCAAAGAAATATTGCATAGCCTTTTTATTATGAGGGAGTGGGAGTTGCGAAACCAATTTCATATGTTCAGGTCAATATGAATACCATCTTTAAAAATGATGTGGCCTAGGAGTTTCCTTTCTTCTACTCTGAATATGGTCTTTTTGGGGTTCAAATATATCCCATACTTCATGCATCTTTCAAAAAATAGGGTGAGGTTAGCGATGTGGTATTCCCTATCCTTGGAGTAAACAATGACATCATTTAGATAGACAACTACACACTTATTGATTAACCCCTGAGATGCCATAGACATAGCTCTTTGGAAAGTAGTTCCTACATTAATTAACCCAAATGACATGAGATTGTAGGTGAACATTCCCCATTTACTTCAGAATGTTATCTTTAATCTATCTTCCTCCAATACCGAAACCTGGTTATATCCTGAGAATCCATCCATAAGTGAGAAAATCTCTGATCCAGATACAGTTTGTAGGAGTTGTTCCATGGGGGAAACAGGATAGTTATCTTTTGATGAAGCCCTATTTACGTGTTTGAAGTCTACACATAAACGAATCTCCCTTTACTTATTATTGACAGGAACTAGGTTTGCTACCCATGGAGATTGCCTTACTTGAAATATTATCTTTTCATCTAACAATTTTTTGAGCTCTTTCTACATCAATTTTTCTAGATACGGATGACATTTTCTTAACTTTTGTTGGAAAGGATTGACCTCGGGTTTTAGCGGGATGGTTTACTGAATGATCCTAGTATCATACATTTTCAAATATTGGTAGGACTTGGTGAAAACATCCTGATATTCTTTAAACAACTTTAGGTAAGCCTTATTTTCCTCACGAGACAATAATTTCCCAAGGTTAATGTTTATGGGATTGTCAACAATTCCTAGATTTATGACTTCATAGGTAGGACACGAACTATTGGTTTTGAAATTTTTAGGTTTTTTAAACTTCTCTCGTAAATAAAAAAGGTTTTCAAGACTAACCAATCCCCAAGGCATAGCGTGAAGTTTAGGTTGGTTTTTTTTATTACCCTTTGTTGTGTTAGGATCTTGATTATCTTGTTCTGCAAGTATCTTTTGAAAAACTTCATAATCAATGGCCAAGTCTCTGAAATTTTCTTCATTGGTCAAAACAGATATAATCTTTTCATCTCCCTCAAATACCCTYCAATTGGCAATGTTATCTGGGACATAAGGTTTGTATAACAACTCTATAGAAAACTTAGAGGCTTCATAATCTTCCAAGGCAGATAATCTTGAATTTGTTGTGGCCAAAGTATTGACTAGTATATTTTTAGATCAAGGTATGGCTATGATGTTGAATTCCTGGAAATTTTCTATCAACCTATGAACTTCTTGTTGATAATTCCTTAAATGAGGGGAATTGTAATGGATAGTGTTATTTACCTTCCTGACAATGATTTCTAAATCGCCAAAAACAATAAGTTATTTAATGTCTAGGTCAATAACGTTTTTGAGTCCCTGAACCATGGATTCATACTCAGTTGTGTTAATTGTGCATTTGAACTCTAGTCTATAGGATAAGAAATGGTGTTTTCCTACTGGATTAATAAATATGCAACCTGCATTGGCTCCTTCCTGAGTGTTATGATACAATGCCTTATAAGAGATAATAAATCAACAAATTATAGTCCACTTCGATGGGGAACCTTGTTTTACAATATATCCACTTCAGAACGCAATATGAGTTGAGATAATATGATCCTAATACTATATATCCTTGATATATAGGAGACAAAGGATTACAATTATGATGAAAGGGTGAAAAGAAGGGTTCTAGCCGACCTAATAGAAATGTAATAATTCAATATCTATGGCATAATAAGGGGTTTATACATATCATGGGGATTTTCTAGGGATTAACATTCCCTTCCCCTTCAAACAAGTGTTCTCCTCAACAATTGTCCAACCACAGATGCTTCTACACAAGAAGTCATCTTCCCATGTCACCTCTTCCACTAGTAGGTTCTGCCATTTGACGAGATACTTTGTAATTGCTCGATTTCTCTGATGCTTAGTTCTTGTTTCAAATATTGTTTATGGCTCTAGTATGATTTTCCCTTCTTCATTGAGCTCTGGTAAAATAGTTTGGACTGGTATCTTGTTGTCGATGACCTTCTTTAAGCAAGAAACATGGAAGACTAGATGTACACATGAAGATGGAGGAAACTCAAATTTGTAATCCATACTTCCAATCCTTTGCAAAACCTTGTAGGGATCACATGAAGATGGAGGCAACTCAAATTTGTAATCCATACTTCCAATCCTTTGCAAAACCTTGTAGGGGCCATAATATTTGGGTGTTAGTTTATTCAGACATTTTTTATGAAGTATGGAAGGATGTGTTGTACCACCATTCTATTAAGGCTAGCCACTTGACCCATTGTTTTTGTTTATCAGATGCAAAGAAACGAAGATATCCTTCTAGAAATTTATTCACAATCTCATTTTTCCCATCATATTTAGTGTGGTAAGATGAAATATGAGCCAATTGAGTACCCAAACAAGAAAATAATTCATTCCAATAAATTTCCGTGAAAATTGGGTCTCTATCACTTACAATAATCTTAGGGACTCCATGTAGTTTTTGAATTGTTTCCATGAATGTTGTTGCTATTGTAATTGCTTTAAAAGGATGAGAAAGAGACAAAAATGGGAAAACTTTTTTAGTCAATCCACTACTACCATGATGACAACCTTTCCTTCATATTTTAGTAAAACTGTAATTGATGAAATCATGGGTGCTACTAGAATCAATCAATATGTTACCTTTTTTTTTATGTATCCTTGTATCTTGAGGGTTTGTGGAGTAACGATGTCTACCAATGCATGACAAGATATTGTTGGAGTAGTCTCTTCTATATTTGGTTTTTGTGATAGTTTCAATTCTTGATCTTCCTCCTCTTCATAGTCTGTGTAGAATAATTTCTTCTCATCGCATTTATGCCCCTTAATGTACTTACTGTCACAATTGAAACATAGTCCTTTTTCTCTTATTTCATCCATTTGTTGAGGTGTCAAATTTTTTGGTTTAGGTACACTAATTTATTCCTATTCCATTACATGAATTTGTCTTTGTGAGTTTACCCAATTATTAGACTTTTCATTCACATCCTTAAGTTGTTCCTCCAATTTGGAAAACCTGTTATGTATGTCCTCATTTTCTTCTTGGGTCATAGATGAGACTTATGGAGGTTTAATACGTATTGTCACCTTTTTGGGACCCATATGGAGTAATAATAATAATACTCATCTATTATATATTTATCACATATTTTGAATCACCAGAAAAATATCTTCCAAAAAAAATCTATGCCAATTGTAAATTACGTACCTTTTAAAACATTAATTTGGAGCCTATCCTCCTGGCTCACCTTCCTTCTAGTGTATCTCTAAAATTTTGTCCCTTATGATTCTAAAATTTTGTTATGTAGTCCTTTGATATGTCCTCTCTTAAATTCCATGGTTCTGATAAAAATTGGAAGTGCCAAGTGGAAGTTATGGTAACTTCTCCACACCTTGCTAGTTCTTGGACTTTCCAGGAGGTGGAAATTGTACATAGTACCACACACACAATATTTGATATATGATTCTGAAAATTGTACCCAAAATAATACACACTTTCCACTATCTAATGCAATTGATATCACTCAATTTGAATCCTTTCTGAATAATATATGACTATTTTACTCGGAACACATGTTTGATACTAGTTAATAGGACTAGTCAGATACCCTATCTTCCACAGGGTGTATCTCCAAAAGAGTGACGAACAAGCGTTAGAATTATGATGAAAGGGTGCGAAGAAGTGTTCTATCCGACCTACTAGAAATGTAATAATTCAATATCTAGGGCATCATCAGGGGTCTTATACATATCATGGGGATTTTTCTAGGGATTAACACTAATATTTGGATCCATTAAAAAATAGATTCCAGATCTCAGAGGTGAAATTTTCTACTTTCTTGTTGGGGTCCACCCTCGGGCTTTCTTTTCTATCTTCCAGAATATGTACTTGGGAGTCCTGCTTGGGTTCATTGCATGTCATAAATATTTGTGAATTTTCTTGCAGTGATAGCTTTGATATTTTGAGAATAATAGTTTTGATAAGCATCGTGGTAAATTTCCAAAGTCATAGTCAGAAGAATAATTATTTAACACATGGAATTCTATGGTGGAGGGTTCATTGGGGGCTTCTAGGTTAGTGGTCATGTGTTTCAAATATTCTTAATTGTTAATCCTAATCATATTATCATTCCCTTTCTGTGGCAACCATAAGTGGGACCAATCTGTACTGAAGTAACCATGTAGTTTTTCATACCAATCAAAGTTTAGTAGCATTTTGTAAGCCTTCGGTATGTCCACAACTATGATATCAATGACTTTGTGAAACTTTGGATTGGAAGAAATATGAATCATAACATCTTCCATTTCACCTATTACCTTGACTTCTATTCTCTCTAATTAAACAATGTGTGTGTCACTTTTGGCAGGAGTGGCATTCAATTTCTTACACACTGACAGATGCATGCCATTAGAACATGTGCCTGAACTAACCAAATAGTTGTGCAAATTTATGTTGAAAATTTTGAGAGTTAGTATAAAAGGTGGGACAAATGACCTAGGTTTCTTGTCAGTAGAGGTTGTATTTAGTTTATGCTTTATGATTTCTCCTCTGACACTTGGATTTCGGTTAACAATAGGATTTTCATCCTCCTTTAGGGATTGCAGCAAAAGATCCTTTTCTTGGGGAAGTCTGCATAAATCCATTACAGGAATATTTTCTTTTATATTTTTGAGATCCTCCACCACATTATATTCTAGATTTGATGCTTCCTGTGTCTAAAATTTTAGAGCAGACATAATTGTCAGTGATGGCTAAGTTGAAGAGGTTGTTCTTTGAGGTTTATTGGGAGCTTGTGCTATTTTAGGTTGATTTTGTTGGATTGGTCCCTTACTCATTGTTTGGACTATTTTGGCCCTTGACCAAGTTTTGGAGAACTTGGGTCACATTTGACTGATTTTGGGACTTCGATAGAATGGTCGAAGATGAAGCGCAAGGCGAAGAAGAGATTGTGGGATCTTGCCCCCTTTTTGTGGTCTTTTTGGGTTTAGGGTTTATGTAACGGGTATGGGATGTCGGCCCATGGGTTTACCCATGTTTAGGCCCATTTTGTAATGTATAAATAGATAGCTAGGCGATGTAAGAAGGGGCCAGAGTGTGCTAAGTGAAGAAGTAGTGAATATTTGTGGCTTAGTGCAGAGCTAGAGGCTTTGTGCATACTGTGTGTTAAGAACTTGCAGAGCTAAGTGCAAGTTATTGTAAGAAGCTTGTGTGCATATTGTAAGAAGGCTTTGTGCTTAAACCTAGCTCAAGGAAGGACGATCTAGCAAGGTGCACGCAGATCTCTTGTCCTATGCAGAGTGGGTTCTTGTGGCTCTGTGCTTGTAGAAGATTGAAAGAATACAATAAAGAAGAGAAGAGGTGGTGGGCGTAGCCCCGCACTAGGGGTCAACCACGTATATCATGTGTTATGGTTTCCTTGTGTGATTGATGTGATTTATGCTTAATGTTGTTATCTTTGTGTATGTTAGATGCATCTGATATAGTATCTTAGTGCCTAGTGATGTGAATGAATGATAGATTTGATTTGTTTCTATGTGATAAGTTCTTGGAAGTGTTAGATCTTGTTGAATATTGCATTGTTCTGTAATTAGGGTTTGAATCTATGATGTAAATAAGGGTTAAATGCTAATGAATTTTAACTGCTAAGTGCTATGTTAAGGTATTGTAATCACATATCTGTGTCCCAGCTAGGTTGCATACATCTAAGTCTTGCAACCCCCCTGCCTCTAACTCGAGTGAGACCTCATCTGCTTCACAAGTGTTGCTAAAACGACCGGTAGTTAGGGTTTTTTTGGTGTGTTGTTGAAGTGTTGAACCATGGTTCTGCCCCTGTTCCAACAAATGGTTCCGTTGTCGGGACCTGAAACTATGATTGTTGGAAAATGAAGAAAAGAGAAAGCTATGTGCGTAAATTTGTTTCCCTAGTGCACAATATTCTACTTGATTTGTGAAGCTCTGTGCTAAGAAGAGAATTCTGATCTGAAGAAAAGAGGTAAGATCTTGAAGCTTTTTGCTCTGATAAAGGTAAGATAAGTGAAATTTTTTATTTCAAAAGAATGGATCTAGGTATCTTTTATAGATTTGGTCCTAGTCTGAAAACTATGGTATAGCTAGAAGAAAGAAGATTTGATATGAATAGATCTAATAAGAATAGTGAAAGATAGGTTATTCCTATGCATAGAAAGAATGTTTGGACTAACAAGTGGATGCAGGATCCTAGAAATAATTTTTTGCAGACCCACCATTGTGATCCCAATGCGCAGTATAGAAAAGGTTTGGGATTGTTCAAGAGAAAGAGAGGATTAACTCTATGTTATAGTTGTAGGAGACCGGGACATCTTGCTAAGGAATGCCCTGGTAGAGGTCATATTTTCATTTGTTGTAAATATACTAGACATGAAGTTTTGGATTGCCCTAGAATGATTGCTAAAGTTGAAAATATGAATATGAGACAAGAAAACCATGAGGAAGGCCAAGAGACTAAGAATATGCTCAAGAACCAGAAAGAATCAGAGGCTATATTATTGCAGATGAAAGAAACCCTGAATGATCACATAGATATCAATTTATCAGATATCTTAAAAGAGAAAGAGTGCATAGAAACAAGAATAGGAGACTTAGACATAGACTGTGTTCTGGATGAGGAAACACAGGTGAATATCATGACAGAAAGAACTTGGGAAATTTTGGGAAAGCCTGCTATGGTTCCTTCATTGGGAGGAATAGGATTATTTAGAGGAAAGATGATGATCCTATGTGGAAGACTTACCCAGATACCTATGAGTGCTCATGGCACTTTGACAGAAGAATAATTCGAGGTCGTTATGTTTGTTGAGAACATCGTCCCATTTCCTATTTTGCTAGGAAAAACCTGGATTGAAAAAGATCAAATATGAAGGAAACAAGAAGAGGAGAATCTAGAACAGAATAGGCAAGAACTAAGAGATTTCGTGGCTAGGAGAATAGCATGCTTAATAAAAGAGCAGGAGGATGATTCGAAGCAACTAAGAGCCAGAGCCATTCTTGTCAAAGTTGAACGAACACAGGAAAGCTTAAGAAACTTATCCATGTAAGAGAGTAGAGCACTTACTCCAGAAAAAGAAGAAGTATTACTCTCGAACGCTTCAAAAGAACCTCAGTGGTGCGAAGTTACTATGCCAAGAGGAGATAAGAATAATAATGGAAAGACGAAACCAGTTACCCATATCATGGGAAAGAAAGCCAGAAAGCTCAGCAAGAAGAAAACAAAGCTAGAAAAATTGCAAGAAGTACCAGAGAGGACTTCACAGAAAGAAGGCTTGCAGAACTGGAACTTTGACGGGATATCAAAACAACATAAATTGGCACTTCGCCATGACGAAGCAATATGATCGTTGGAGGCGTACCGAATGTTAGAACGACACTCCAGAATGGATAGAAACATAGTTATTGTCGGAACGTTCGCCATTGGACCTTTGGGACTGCACCACAATTGACAAAATTGCATTTATTAAGGCGTTCCTACCAGTTGGAGGGATCCGTTACGATGATGTCTATTTATCCCATCGAGAATTTCACCGTGAACACTTTTGTCAATTGTGGTTATTTGATCTGATTATTACCGCACTGTGATTATTGAGACCTCGCCACCCATGTTGTTATAGTGAGTGTTTGTTCACCGACTTGAGATATCAGATCCTGAGTTTGCATGTCAGACAAAATTAGCGTAGTATAAAAAGTCATCGTAGAGATCCTAATAGACCTCATGGTCGAGAATATGATGTCCACGGTCATCCAAGCCTCATCAATGAGAGGATTACAAGCATCCTCGTCGAATTTGCGTGGATCTGGACCATCCCGAGCTGCGACAGAGAAACGAACCAAGCATCATGATGACTTAGCGGATGCAAAGCTCATCCCATCTATCCTGCCCAACTACATCTCACCTTTGGCTAGCGCGGTGAGTCGTGACAGCGTCCCGAGGGACTTCGACTACACATTCATCACTGCGTACCTCCCAAAGGGAATATGCACAGTCATACCATAGTTCGAGATGATTCGGATGTTGAATATCAGTGACTATAACTTAGGATATCGTAAGAACTATGGCACGCTCGCACCATAAAAGTACTTAACCAGAACCAAGGGGAAGAAGTTGAATATCATCCCCCAGCCATGGACCATGGACATCGCGAGGTCCACCATCCTGAACGTAATGAAGATACCCCACTTTGGAAGGCACCAAGAGGTTAATGTGTGTGTTAAACTCCTACTGTCATGCATCCATGGCAGTTACCTATGGTTGGATAGGCGTATCATAGTCGATCTGGCGTTGATCCATCAGATCATCGAATTAAGCATGCAATGACCAGACCCACAAATATTTTATCCAGGGAAGGTTGTAGATCGCGCCCTGGTGCCGAGAATTAAAGATACCTATGGCGATGTGGAGAAGGGGAAGTGAGGCTACAAGGTAGCCTCCATCCAGAATGGTGTAGTGCACCTAGCCTACCAGTTGAATGTTGGTAAGCTAGTAAGGAAGAATAGACCCACGCAAGTCATGAGGTTCGTTGTTGACCTCACGGGAAAATGCATTGAAGGGATGCAAATGAACTGGGTGAGATACCTTGTCAACTTGTTAGAGAAATACTTCCGCGAAGATTAAGATCAGGGCTATGAGTTCCATTTTAGTTTGTTGTTGATTCTCATCACCTTCATTTCTTGGGAGATGTCGAAAGGTGTGAACTTCCCTGAAATTGATCCATCTAAAACCTTAGCTGCAAAGTTCACTACACTCTGGTATTTGAGCGACGTAGCTAAACAATGGAAGTCAAACGTGGTGTTCCAAACCTATTACCTACAATTGAAGAGGGATATTGAGTCTTTCCCTCATATGACACCGAACACCTTGGACAGGTTCAAGCCAATTATGAAGTTCTGCGCATATAGACATTTTACTTATATCACTGCGCGTGGATATGAACATAAAGAAGAGCTTCAATCCTACTAGAAGCTCACAGAGGAAGAACTGGAAGAAATAACTAAGGAATGGCCTGCAAAGCTCCTTATACTAGTCGACTAGGCAGAACTGTCCGACCTTGACCTCATTGGAAGTCTTGTGGTCACTCGCGAAGAGTATGATGCACCTAGTAGTAGCAGGAAGAAAAATAAGGAAGATGTACAGGAAATAAACAGTGCATCAGAAGACACTACATCAAATTCACCTAGCAGAGGAGGAGGTGACAAAGTGGACAAAGAAGAGAAAGAAGGGGAAGAAGACAAGCATAAGTAGGGTGAAGTAGCACCACCTAGGAACACCCTTGAAGAGGCAGAGACGTCCAAGAAAAGAAAGGTTTCCCCAACGAAACCTACATCGTGAAAGAAGTCAAAAGCTAGTAAGCCCAAGCTGCAGACTATGCTCATAGTGGATGACATCGACTTCATCATCGTCGCCATATCAGATACATCAAAAGATATTTTACAGCGTAATAAAGCAAAACAAGAATCCATGTATGATCGCATTGAAGCAGAGCTTAAAGGAATACAACATGCTCTCCATTCAAGCTGTGTAGTGCCTACTGTGTCGTTGTCAGCAGGAAACATAGAAGTAGGAGATGAGCCTACCCAGCTAGGCAGGATAGCATATGCAACGAAGGCTCACCTTTGTTGTGTCTAGGAGGAAAAGGAATAGGCCACAGAGGCCCTGAAGAAAGCAAACGAGGAAGCCATAGAACAACGTCGGGTTCTGCAGCAAGAAAAAGACGACCTCCAGGCAAAGTTTGTGGAGGATAGAGTGCAGATCCAGAGGGAGAAACAAAAGCTGCTCACAGAGAAGATTGAAGTTAAAGAAGCAGTCACTAGAGCACTTTGCTCTATGACAGGCTTAGAGAATATGGAAGAAGACCCAGCGGTGAATCAAGTGGGAAGGCTTGCCGAAGCCATTCAACAACTCCAACAAAGAATAACAGAATTGGAATTATAGGTAGTGCCAAGCACTTTGCAGGAAATGCAAGATCTAAGAGAAGAAACTGTGAGGATCACAATTGAGAGAATCAAGGAATTATCCTTGGAATACAAACAACTCAGCAGTCGAAGTGCACAGACCTACGAGCGCCTTGAAGAGGACCCTAAGCTCAGGACACTGGAGTCACAGCTCCAAGAGGCAAAAAAGAAAGTATCAACAGTAACAACGCAGTTGAAGATACTATCGCCAGTCGAGAGGATGAAAATATCCCATGAACAGTGCATGGTTCAACAATAGGCCCATGCCATTCAGAACAAGGTCATGGAAGTAACCTAAAGACTCCATCTAGTGTAGGATGACTCCATCTAGTGTAGGATGAATATTGCACACTTTTTGAGGAGATTGAAGGACAAGGTGAACAACTAGAACAAGTAGTCACCTCATTTGAACAATGATTGGAAGGACCTATCACCGAGAAGGTCATTCAGGAGTTCATCGAGAAGGAGGCTCTGGCTAAGAAGCAGGTCGAAGTAGATCGATCCAAGATCAAGGCCTTCAAGGAAGAGTTACCCACATTAGAGTGACTCGGGATGATTCACAAGTGAGTGTTGGGGGTTTGTTGGCCCTTGACCAAGTTTTGGAGAAATTGGATCATGTTTGACCGATTTTGGGACTTCCACATACTGGTCGAAGATGAAGCGCAAGGAAAAGCAGAGATCGCGGGATATCACCCCCTTTTTGCGGGCTTTTTGGGTTTATGGTTTATGTAATGGGTATGGGATTTCATCCCATGGGTTTACCCATGTTTAGGCCCATTTTGTAATGTATAAATAGATAGCTAGGTGATGTAAGAAGGGGCCAGAGTGTGCTAAGTGAAGAAGTAGTGAATGTTTGTGGCTTAGTGTGGAGCTAGAAGCTTTGTGCATATTGTGTGTTAAATAACTTGCAGAGCTAAGTGGAAGTGATTGTAAGAATCTTGTGTGCAGATCGTAAGAAGGCTTTATGCTTAAACCTAGCTCGGGGACGGAGGATCTAGAAAGGTGCACACAGATCTCTTGTCCTATGCAGACTGGGTTCTTGCGGCTCGGTGCTTGTAGAAGATTGAGAGAATACAATAAAGAAGAGAATATTTTGTGGACGTAGCCCCGCATTGGATGTGAACCACGTATATCCTGTGTTATGGTTGCCTTGTGCGATTGATGTCATTTATGCTTAATGTTTTTATCTTTGTGTATGTTAGATGCATATGATATAGCATCTTAGTGCCTAGTGATGTGAATGAATGCTAAATATTATCATTTTATATGTGTTAAGTGCTTGGAAGTGTTATCTCTTATTGAATACTGCGTTGTTTTGTAATTAGGTTTTGAATCTGCAATGTAAATAAGGGTTAAATGTTAATGAATGTTAACTGCTAAGTGCTCTGTTAAGGTATTGTAATCATAGATCTGTGTCCCAACTAGTTTGCAGACATCTGAGTCCTACAACCCCCCCTTCCTCTACCCAGGGTGAGACTTCATCTGCTTCGCAGGTGTTGCCGAAAGGTCCGGTAGTTAGGGTTTTGTTGGTGCAATGTTGAAGCGATGAACCTTGGGTCTGCCCCTGTGCCAACAACTGTTAATACTTAGGGTGGTCCTTCTTCTTCAATAGAATCAGTGAAATGTGTTGTATGATTAATATCCCATAGTACCATTTTTTTTTCTCATGTGGATCACTAACTGATTTTCTATGGTATTTGATGCTTGGTTATTCGATTTTTCAGTTAGGGTGCAACCATCCAGAAAATGGTTGGCTAACAAATTCATGGCATTCACCCATTGAGGGAATTCCTTTTCTAAATGATGTTCTTAGTGATAATTACAATAAGAATATAAGGCTACTTCACCTAAATTAATGTTCAATTTAGTAGGTGGGGGATATATGGCCTTAAAAGGTTAGGGATTTCTAAAGAAAGGTTTGTAGGGCCTGGGGTTTAATGTACCTTCCCCTACATTCATGTTCATGTCCACAATTGTGTTGGATAAATTCTTAACCATTCCTTTTAGATTTTCCATATCGAGATTATCCTTCTCAGTGTTTGTTTCTTCTTATTTACTTGGTGGTTTTGTTAGAAAAATACCCTTCTTGATGGTTGTGGTGTTTCCTTCTTTGAAAAGTAAATTTGACTATATTTACAGCATTTCATTTGGAATTCAATAATTTTTTCTTCCTCAAAATTCTCAGCAAGAGTAGGTTTAGCGACCCATTTTATCAACATAGAGATAGACATTGGAAATGCATTATAATATACCTCAATCTATATTTCTTTGGTAGGTCTAGCGTCAGGTTGAAAGCTTTTGAGGATGGTTGTGAATTTCTGATTAAAATATTTGACCTTTTCTTTGGTCCCCATGGTGGTTGTGAAAATATCATCCATCAAGGCCCCGATAGTTGTCTCTTTGGTAAAGTTTTCTAGAAATTCTTTCTATAATTCCATCCAACTATTAATGGATCCAACTGGGAGATTAAAATACCACATTGAAGTCGATTTCTAGAAGGTTTAATGGAACAATCTACATAATAAGTCTTCATTTTGAAAATTCATCAATCTTATTGCGAATATAAACTTCTTGATGTGATCTCCGGGCAGCCTGAAGGTTTCAGGATCAAATTTGGGGAGAAGTTTCTCTGGGGTCCTAGGAAAATGATGTAACCACCCTGGTATGGCCAATGAATCCTTAGCCAACCAGGGATGGTTTTTTGTTGGTTGATCATTACCTTTTAGGATTTCTTCATTGTTGTTTTCCGTATTTTCCAACTCGTTATTTGAGTCATTTGAGTTATAACTAGCTCCTTTAGATTCACAAAAGTCTGGATAATAATGTGTACTTGTCAGTGGGGTAACGAGAGGATTTTTAGGGATGAAATTGAAAGATTGGCCGATTTCAGTTAGGGAAAAATATACTAGATCTTCAACCGTAAGGACAAAGGTGTGATCTAGGGTGTCAACAATCGACCTAGCAGTTTGTTTCATGTGGGGAAGAAAAAGAGAAAATGGAAATGCTCCATTTTATCGAGCATAAGATCTGGTGATCCTCTTAAACACATTGATTTCGTCATGGGTAATAATGTAGGGAATTTCTAGGTAAGGTATGAGTCATATTTAGTGTGTGGTGACACACTAGTAGTGGAGGTACCTTCAATATTAGGGATATCTTGAGAAGGACTAGCCATGCACGTGGGATGTTTTGAATCAATAAGTTGTTTGAAATAGGTTTCTACTAAAAGAAATATCTTGACCAACCTTTCATTCATTCAAACCCTCCTTCTAGTTCCAATTCTATTGAGGGGTGTAAATTCCCTTTGACTCAATAGAAGGAATCACACCCAGAGATGAGACTCAATTAGACTCTCCCCTATTTAAGGTAGTTTTATTTTCCATATCGATGATCCAATAATTTTTGATGGGATTTAATTTCGGTTAAGGGGAAATTTTCTTCCACCTAGACTTTTCTCTTTTTCGTTTCTTTTCTTTTTTATTAGCTTATTTCTTGAGTATTTAGTAACTAATTCTGAAGAATACTTGGTATAGGTTAACCTTTTCCAAAAAAATGTAAACGATACCTCATTTCAATCAATATTTAACAATAATATTACTATTGATTAAGTAGAAATAGTCATTTAAGAATTGAAAGGAGATCGCACACGAGAGAAAAAATAACTAGAAATAATTCTGATTGTTGTAAAATACAAGAAAAATTTAAAACACCATCAAATTTATGCCAACATCCATTTATCAATCGTAATCTTTTCAAGATAACTTAATCACAATTACAATCTTACTAAATCGCTTGCAACTAATAACTGTATGTAGAACAATCCCCAAATTACGTTAATCCACAAGCTTTGGCAGAAACTTGTCTCCGACTCTATATGAGATTCAATATTAAACTTAAAGTAGTTATTCATCTAATTATCAGTCCTTACAAAAAACTGTAAACCCTTCAAAGCTAGGTGAACATACTTATTTATAGAAAATTCCTTGAAAAAAATAACAATAATGTTTACTTAACATAGAGAAAAAAAAAGATAAAGTGGATTGCGTCCACTTGAAAGATATTAGTGAATTTCAGTCATCTCAAAGGATTATCCTTGTCATATTTATACCATTAGGAGAAGAGATCCTTGAAAGTATGAAAATATGGGAAACGATGTTGGTGCATCGGTGCGTTAAGCCTATCTTTCATTTCCATTGCTTGATCTTTGAGCCAGTCTATCTTAGGACTTAGGTGTCGTAGAACCAAGTATGCTTCTATCGGCCCATTGATGAGTCTCTTGAATTTCCCTCCTTCCATACTTTTGAATTTAAATACATCATTTTCAATGTTTTTATCGGGCTCCGTTCACTATTTGACCATGTCATTCAGGTTGATGAAGTCATTGGGCATGTCAAAATATGGGAGACTAATATCCATGATTTTATGGTTTATCTTACCCCAATTATTGAGACACTCTTCCCATATATCTTACATTTTTTGTTTTGGATCATATACTATCTGTGTCCAATATTCTACCGCCACTTGGAATCTAGCCAATTTTCTCTGTTAGCAATCTGATACCATGATCTTCTTTCTCTCGTCCCTTTTGGATATCTCAGATGTATCTAATATGTGCCATAGTCTCATGGGACCTTTCAAACAACTGCATCATTTATTTGTGTGTTATCTTGCCTAACAGGGTTTCTTCTTGATAATCATTAATATATGTCATAAAATATTCTCTTTCTTATTTGAATTGGCTATGGATCTCCCTGAGCTCAACTCCTATGAACCCAACTTCTTAAGTGGTGTCCTGGTAATATTCCACCTGATGCCTGAGATGCACAAGTTCTGTCCTCATGGCATTCTCTTCTCTCTCGTCCTCTTTTTCCTTGTCAATATCATCATTTTATATGGCCATTATGGCTCCCAGTAATTCACTTGTCCTAGAATATTGGGTATCTAACAGGGTTTCTTCTATGGTGATCATCATAACACTATCAAGAGTAAATCTCCTTTT
>ML794031.1:251767-279348 GCA_009831015.1 Picea engelmannii
TGGTTACTAACCTAGGGTCTTTATCAATATTGGTCCCAGACCACATATCCCAGGAGTGCACTGGGTGCCCTAGATCTCGTCTAGGGTCTTAGCCATCCTCCAGGAGAATGGCTCTCGCTGCTGCATGTAAATTTAACAATCACTTCAAAGTATGCTACACTTTTCACTCCATCAATATGGACACCTAATCCTGTCAGCCTTCCAAATGGAACAATCTTATGCTGGTTTCCTAATCTCAACTGGATAGGGGACCAAATCCACTTCAGTTAGCCCATCATCTCCCAAGTCTGTGTCTGTATGACATTCACATAAAACTCTAGATCCATAATAATATTGTCCATGTCATAATCTCTTATTTGTGCATTAAGTCGAAACTCCCTATTTGTTCTCTTCTTTTGGTGTACTTGGTTAAGTGTTTTTTGTGCGACATGCATCTCTTTATCTTGCACACAATGGTCCATCATTGCATGTAGAATAATAAAACAATATTCATCTTTCATTAACTCTAAAAACTTCTTAAAATTATTTTCGAAGTTCTTACCTTTTCATTTTTCTTCTCCAAATGGTCATATACTAGAGGGATATCATATACCGGTGGTATATCATACAAAGGTGGCATGGTCGAAGTTGATGATATCCATTATGATCCAATGAAATTATATTCTTTCTTGCTGGTATGTCTCTTTCTCTTTTCTAGGGTCAAACAATGGAGTATGATTTGCTAATTTTCTTACCCACTGGTGAATTCTATTCCCTTGATCTGTCACATCGGATTCGGTTCTTGTCCTTCCATGAGTCACCGATGATACCTTATGTGTTTCATCACACGCCTTGGTTACTATCATCTGTACATTTTCATTCGTCTTTTCTTTCCATTTCGCAATCAACTGTGGAAAATCCTCCATCACATGGTCTAGCACTCTGCAATAGGTACATGTCGTATAGGGATTCAGATAGTCTCGATCCAAGTGTCTTTTTTTTTTTTAAGTAAAAAGGCAGTACCTGTTATATTGCTATGATCAAAATACAACAGTCAAGACTGTGAGTGATGCTAGCTGTCCTGCCTGAGCAGGAAACCGGGACAGCTGGGCATCCATGTCCATGTGTCACACTGTATGCATAGGTGGAAAAATTTACAGAGTTAATGGTGCTATGTCCCGCCCGAAGGAAACCAGGACTGATAGTCGCAGCATGAAAGCTGGTTATTCTAACTAGAACTATGACAGCATAATAGCTAACTAACACAAGGCAGACAGTATAACCACAGCACCAAAACCAGATTAGAGTTTTAAACATGATGGAACCTCTGAGCTGAGCAGCTTGTCCTAGACCTCAGAGTGCCTCCATCTCGCAGGGAACGTGTAGGTGCGCCCGTAGGTCAGGCATTGCTTCTTTGACGATGCTCTAGAGTGTGCCACAAAGAACATGTCGAGCCGCTGATCTATTTGTGCCAGGCGGAAGATTTGATCATCCATTTTTCTTCTGATGTCGAAAACGAGGTTGAGGTAATCCCAATCTGCAGCAGGTGGCTTCTCCAGGCAGTGGCTGGCCATGCAATCCTTGTTGGTGTCCACATCCTCCTCCTTTGTTCTGTGTCGTTGGCGCTCTTGCCCTGTATCCTCCGTCTCCTTGGTGGGCTCGGGAGGGGCCTCCTCTACCACGTAGCAGGGGGTGTAGGGCCTCTCAGCGGTGACTGTGGAGGGGTCGGGCCCCTCGCTTGTAGGTTGATTGAGGTCGTGGGAGCCAAAGCTTGTGCTCGGGTGCCAGTTCTCCAGAACCATGAACAGGGTGTGCCTGAGAGGGCTTGGCGGGCCGCTTTCTGGTATGACCTCTTCCACAAACACCCTTGGAGGCGTTCGCAGTTTGGTCTTCCATCGCCGAGCTGCTATCGCCATAGCTCTCTCAAATTTTTTCTTTTGTTTGCGCCTAGACTCCACCGCATACCAGGCCGCCCCTCGTCGCGGTCTCCCTCGAATTCGAGGCATGACGGGTTCCCTGCGCAAAATCTTGATACTGCCTGTGTCTGTCAGGTTGCTGCGGAGGTGAGGCGGAGTTGTCAAGTGCAGCCACTACACCAAAGAAACCAGGATGAGGCCTCCGCAGCGCTGGTTCGTCTGTGAAACGTAGGCTCCCCGGAGCAATTTGCTGCTTGAAGTCGTGACCTGAACAATGAACGCCACTATCAACACAATTATCATATCCATGGCATTAAACCTCGCCATTATTCTCTGCTTGTTAGTGCTCTAGTGAGAGGTACCTCGCACTCGCGCGAGGGGTCTTCTCAAGAGATATCTCCTGCTCGTATGCATGCGGATTAATGGCTGGAGTGATGCGAGCCGGTGGATGCATTAATGCTGCGTCCCGGCTCGTTCCCACCTGGCTCTATCGCGCCACCTGTCACCCTATCTGGGGAGTGAAGATCGCTTCTGGATAAGGCTTGACACCATGTGAGGATGTCTGGAGCTGGTGAGCCATGGCCCTCCCAACTTAAGCGTTCCTCACCTTTTTCCACTGCTTCATTTGCTAGTCGATCGGCCACTCTGTTCGCTTCTCTTTTTACGTGGGAGGTAGTGATGGTGAGATGCGGCTGTAGGTGGTGACTGAAATCTGCGAGTAAGCCATAGAGTCGCCAACTTGGGGAAATATTCTCAGGGTCGCAGCCATGGATGATTCTGGTGGCTAATCTTATGATGATTTGTGAGTCGCCTTCCAGGAGTATCCTTTGATAACCTTTGTTGGTGGCTGCTTGGAGTCCTTGCAGGAGTCCTGTGAGCTCTGCTACATTGTTGGTTGTGTCACCGATGAAGCCTGCTTCTAGACCTAGGATTTCTCCACCTGAGTTCCTGAGCACTGTCCCATATCCCGCTGGTCCTGGGTTGCCCTTGGAAGCGCCGTCAAAATTGACTTTGATGAAGTGTGCCGGAGGGGGGGTCTAGGTGATAGGGCTGGTAGGTTGTCCCGTTTGACTTCTGGCTGGTAGATGGTTGGTCAGGATGGGCTACCAGTTTTGCAGGATGATTTTCTCCTCAGGGTTGCACTGCCAGTCTTTCTTTGTCCAGGATTTGCTCCTGACAGTTTCTATTATTTGGGATCTGATTTTTGTCCAAGTGGCTTCAGGGAGAGAGGATTGGGAGTGGAAAATGCGCTTGTTTCGTTCCTTCCAAATTTGCCAAAGGGTGAATCCCGACAGCAGTTCCCATATGAGATTTAATATGGGGTTGTTGAATGAGATATTATCCCAGTTTTCAATCGTGCAATTGATGCTGCTTCGGTTTCGACTGGATTTGCGCATGATCTGCGCTCCATAGTCCCAGATCTTTTGACTGTAATGGAATCCATTGAAGAGGTGTTCTTTACTTTCCTCCTGAAGTGAGCAAAGAGCGTAAATGGAGGGACCAATGAAGCCTCTCTTCCTTAGATTGTCCCAGGTTAAAGCTCTGTTATGCACAACTAACCACAGAAAGGTGGAGATCTTGGGCCAGAGGGCGAGATTCCATACCTTATTCTAGATGTGCTCCTTTCTTGGATCCTGTTGGTTAGCTTGCAATGAGTAAGCTTCCTTGACGGTGAAAGTGCCAGCTGTAGAGTACCCCCACCTCAGGATGTCTGGCCCCTCTCTGTATAGTATTTTCCTACCGTTGGCTTGAGACTGCCAGCTCTGCAAGTCAATAGTTTTGGGAATCCCGAGCTCTTGATGAGAGGTTTTCCATTGGCACCATCTTTGGTGCGGAGTTTGTGCCATCCAAAGTTCTTTGACTGTGGGAAGGGCGTTTTGGTGGAGGGATCGTTTGAGTGTCACTAGCTCTTCCATTGTGTCCAATGGCTTAAGTTGCTGCCAAGAATATTTCTAGAATAGGGCACTGCCACCATCTCTTACCTCCCAGAAGGCGTGGTGTTGAACCAGAGTGCGATTTTGCCAAGTTGTGTTCCAGATATTGGATCCCTGTGTGTGGTTGTTATGTCGGATTAACTGTTCTTCCAGAGTATGAGGGGCATACTTCTTTTTCCATAGTTGTTCCCAGGCTGCTGCAGGGTTCTTTAACCATCTCCACCAAATTTTGGCCCCCATTACTTGGTTCAGTTTGCCTGGATGTCTAAGTCCCAATCCGCCTTGACTTTTTGGCGTGCAGAGCTTGTCCCAATTAACTAATGCCCATTTCTTGTTTGGTTGGTGGCCACTCCAGAGAAAATTCCGTTGTAGCGTTCTAATAGCTCTTATGACTTTTTTGGGGGCTGCCAGGGCAGTGAAGAGATAGGTGGGCAGTGCCTGCAAAACTAATTTGAGGAGAACCAGCCGGGAGGCAATATTGAGAGGTCTGAAAGTCCAGATTTGATGCCTGTTAGAGATGGAGAGGAGTATGCTGTCCCAGGAGATGGTGGAAGCCGCCGCTCCGGTGAGAGGAATACCGAGATAATTGGACGGAAGGGAGATCCTGGGTATCCCCAGTAGTCTAGAGATATGACGTTGGACAGAGGGCGGTGTGTTAAAGAAGTAGAGTTTGGACTTGTCCAGGTTGAGTGACATGCCTAAGGCTTCCGTGAAGTTTGAGAGGATGGAGTTGAGTTTCAGAGCCTCCTGGGCAGTAGGAGAGTTCAAGAGGAGGGTATCATCTACAAATTGACTGTGTGAAGGGGCAGGCTGAAGGTTGTGCAAGGGTAGGCCCTTGAGGGAGCCATCAATTACTGAAGCTTTGATGTAGCGCCCTAAACCTTCTGCTAGGAGTATAAACAAGAAAAGAGATAGGGGGTCTCCTTGTCGGATTCCTCTAGAGGGCGTAAAAGGTTTTGAAGGGACACCGTTCACTAGGGTGGAAAAGAAGGTGGAGGAGGTGAGATTCATGATCCAGTTTATCCAGTCCTGATCAAAGCCAAAGGAGTCTAGGACAACTCTGATATATTGCCAACTAGCTCGATCGAAGGCTTTGGAGAGGTCAAGTTTGATAAGCATACCTGGAGTTCTTGAAGTTTTGAGGGAGTGTATGACCTCGTGTGCCAGAATGACACTGTCCATGATTTGTCTTCCTTCTACCTACCCTGACTGCTCCTTGGATATGAGGAACGACAGGATGGGCTTGAGCCTGGTAGCGATGACCTTCGTTATGACCTTGTAGATGACGTTACAGAGGGCGATAGGTCTGAACTGTTTGGGATTGGTGACTCGTTCTTCTTTCGGAATGAGGGTGAGGAAGGTGGCATTGAGGGATGGTAAAACCAGGCCTGAAGCTCTTGATTCCTCAACTACCTCCCACACATCATGTCGGACCAGATCCCAGCAATGATGAAAAAAATCCATGTGAACCCATCTGGACCCGGGGCCTTTCCTACTGGCATGTCTTTTACTGCTTGGTTGACCTCTTCTTGGGTGATGGGTCGAGTTAGGGCGGCATTCTGCTCTGGTGTAACAAGTGCTGGTATGTGTCCGGTGACCCTTCTGATTGCTTCCGTTCTGTCCTGTTGTGGTTCTGTGAGGAGGTCTTGGTAGTATTTGAGCAGCTCCTCCTCTATTTTGGAGTGTTCCCTGATTAAGTTGCCTTGGCTGTCCTCCAGGTGAGTGATCCTGTTGATGTGCCTTCTGTGCATCATGGATCTGTGGAAGAATTTTGTGTTCTTTTCGCCTTCTTTGAGCCATTGCACTCTGGATTTCTGCTTCCAAAGGATTTCCTCCTGCTTCCTGCGTTCTTCCAATTGTGCCTGAAGCTGCTCTTCTTCCTTCATCAGTTCAGCGGTTCTTGCTCCGGAGATGAAAAGTTGTTGAATCTCCCCCAGTCTACCTTTGATGACCTTTATGCTTTGCAGTATATTTCCAAAGCTGTTTTTGTTCCATTGTTTTAGCCTCTGCTTGAAGTTTTTTAGTCACTACTGAAACCTGTACATGCAAGAGCCGTGGTCTATTTTCGCTTCTTCCCACCAGGATTTGGCTAGTCGTTTAAAGTCTGGGTGTGCTAGCCAAAATTTCTCGAAGCAGAAAGGCTTGTATCTGGGAGGTTCTCCCATGTCCATTTGCAGAGCTAGGGGCCAGTGATCCGAGCATGCTTTTGGTAGGATGAGGCTTTCCAAATGAGAGGCTGAATCCATAATTTCCTCAGTTACCAAGAAGCGGTCTAATCGACAGGCAATGTGCTGGTTGCCTGTTCTGCGATTAGACCAGGTGAAGGTGCCGTTGCTATTTTCAATATCAACTAATTTTAACTGGTCAATGAGAGCTTTAAACTTACCGCTGTCTTGCTCGAGACGCTTGATGCCTCCCGTTTTTTCTTCCAGTGTCAAGATCATGTTGAAGTCGCCTCCTAAGATCCAATTCGGGGTTGCCGCCAAGGTCTTGATCAGCTCCAGGCGCTGCAAGAATTTGTCTTTGTCCTGGTTGCTATGTGGCCCGTAGGCATTGGTAATGGCTCCTTCCTGGTTTGTGCCCATAACTTCAAAGTGAGCGGTTATTGTGCCAACTGTTGTGAAGGGTTTGCTGATAGTCACATTGAACAGGTTCCATAAGATAGCTAGGCCGCCTGAAGCCCCTATGGAATCTGTTGTTATGGAGTCACATTCTCGCCATATACGTTTAGAGATTGTTTCGGCTTCTGCTCCTTTGCATTTGGTCTCCTGGAGCAGCAGTATGTCTGGTTTCTCTGCCATGATGCAATCTTGGAGGATCTTGTGTTTGGATCGACCATTCAGTCCCTTGATGTTCCAGGTGATGATCTTCATGATTAAGAGGTGGGTGTTGAGTGGAGGTATCCCTCCGAGAGCTTGTGTATCTATCCTGAGTTTATCATGAGGTTGCCTGCTTCCTTGATTAGCTGGTGTGTAGTTTTCCTTCCTCGCCTCTTGTTTTCGTGAAGGACTCGTTTCATGCTAGAGTTCGAGTCGGTTGCTATGCCCAGACGTGCAGTGGATCTGACAGAGGAATTGAGAAAGACCTTGTGCACCTTGCGGAGTTGTTCTTCAGGAAGGGTCTGCAGATCCTTTTGGTTCAGAGCCTCCTCCATCTTTTCTAAATCTATTCCTGCCAGGTCCCTATCATCCAGTAGCATTGGGGTGTCCCCATCTCCTTCTCCTCTTTCGTCCATTGGGGTTTCGCCATTGTGTTGATGAGGGTCAGGGTTTGGGCCTTTTGTTTGTTGTTGCTGGGGATTTTTATGTGGGTTCTGGACCTCCTCTTCCTCTGGTAGCTGCTCCAGGATTTCATAAGAGTTCTTCGTGGCGATGTTTTACCCGGTTGCTGTGGTCTTCTTCCTTGATGGATTTCTTCTTTTTGATGTTACTGTGGTGAATCCATCCTTCTGCAGGGTTTCTGTTGCTTTTGTAGCTTGTTTGATGATGGGGAAATCCTGGTAGAGATGGTCGTGCTCGTGGCATCTTCTGCACCTGAATGGTATATGCTCGTAGTCCAGGGTTTGCTGCCAGTCCTCATCCTGGTATTCTAGGGTTACCATCCCCGGGAGTGCTTTAGATATGTTCATGTACACACAGATCCTGGCATATGAGGTGTACTTTCGCTGCCTTGTGGCTTCAGAGGCTTTCACATATTGGCCTAGGGTATTTCCTATACCCATTAGAATCTCCTCCAACCAGAACTCTTGCGGCAGGGAGTACAGGCGTATCCATATAGGGGCCGTGGTGAAGTCTTCTTTGTCCAGGCTAAATCTTTTCGTCCAAAAGCGTAGGAACAGTCCTGCCGATTGAAGAAGTATGGCCCATTTTCGAAGATTTTGTCCTTGTCTTCTAGATTGTACAGAATGATTGTGAAGAAGCCCTTGGAGCTGAGTTGCAGCTCGTAATCCCCCTTGGGATTCCACCAATGTTTTATCTATTTGTGGAGGTCCCTTTCTGTCGTCCAAAGCCCTAGAAATTTTCCGATTAGGGCGTGCTCTCTCATAAATTGTGTGTGCTCTCCAACCCTGGTAGAGCTGATGAGGTACCTTGGCGGCTTCTCCAGTTGTGGGATACATTTGCCTGGTTCCCAGCTCCGTGGTGGCTTTGGTTGAGAGGTGCCTGCTTCAGTTTCCATCTCCGCTCTGAGATTTTGTTCTCTGGCTAGCAGTTGTTCACGCACTTGCGGCGGCGGCTCGAAGGTGGGTCGTGCTGTTCTAGCTCTTGATTTGTCATTGGCCGCTACATTGCGGTATGAGGGGGGTTTCCCCCCCTCCTTTGCGCCCATACCCGTGTGACAGTGGGGGCTTGCTGGTCGGTTAAGGCTCTGACTATTTGTCGCGAAGGAGGCCTGTGCTTGGTAGCCGTCAGTTTGCTTTACGAAGAGGCTAGGGTTCTGCAGATCGAAAACTCCTCATTCCCATGGTGTAAAGCTTGTTATGAATTTAGTTACAAGTTAAGTATTCGATCCAAGTGTCTTGGTTGATTACAATTATAACATATAATAGGTTCTCTTCCTCGACAAAAACCTCCCCTTCCACTTCCTCTAAATCCTCCTCGTTCGCCTTGATTATAACCTCCTATGGGAGTATTATGCAACGAAAATCCTCCTTCTAATTCTTCCCCTTGGAATTTATAAGCATCCACAGTGCGTTCTCTCATCAGGTCAAATGCACGACAGTCCTTCTCATCATGTCCTACTGACATTAAAAAATTGTGAAACAAGTTCCTTACAGTTCTCTGGTATTTCTGCATCAATATACAATTATGAGGGTGATGACCCATTGTCTTGCATATTTCGCACCATGGCCCTAATGGATTCAGAGCTCTGATATTTAAATACTGCTGCAACATTGGACGTTCATTCTTATGATGACCTTTGGTTCTGCAATTAGTGCACCATACATTTTCATGATTTTCTTTTCCCTTATCAATATCCTATATTTGGATTGTCAACGTAGCTAATTGTGACTGAAAGTGAGCCATTCTGATGCTACTTTCTCCTACATGTGATGATTCCAATTTCATAGTGATTTCCAGAGCTTCTTCCTTTGTCACAATTTTCTACTGCATCAAAGGGAAGCATATATGCAACAATAATCCCACGATAAACCACTCCCTATGTTTCTCATATGGAATATAGAATGATAATCGATCCTTCAATATCTTAAATCTTTTATCAAAGTCCCAGAATGATTTGTTTACTATCTTCTTAATCTCCTTGAGCTCTGTAATTCATTGCGACTTGGAATTAGGCTTCTCGAAATCTTTCAACAATGCTTCCTTTACCTCTACCAATGTTCTAGTATGTCCTGTAGGTGTAGTATTCTTATATTTCATGTACCATAAAAGTGTGTGGTATCTGACGGTCATCGCCAACTGCACAATCTTCATGTCATTGTCTTGGATGTTCTTCATAGACCATATCATTTCACAAATAAAAATATGTTTCTCTGGATATTCTCAACCGATCCCCTGAAAGAGAGGCATTCTTAATGTGGGATCTACCCCCGCCATCGTGTTCTGCGTAGTATCCCTTCTCGGTGACACTATATGAAGCTAAGTTACTATACTAATTCCATTGTTATGACTCTCATGACTACTATCCTTACTTCCCTTACTCACTACAATCGAAAAATGTTCTTCAGATCTCAGAGATGCACAAGGGGTCATGGGTTCGATGTAGAGTCTAGCCTGAGTGGGGTCTTCTTCTACCAGACTAAGATGATCTTCTTGCATGGTATGATCTAGAATATTACACTTGTGTATCTTTCTTTAGGCTCACTGTAATACCATTCTCTCTCAACCACTGTCCTCTTCCTATTCGTCTTAAAGCTATTACCACTACGAAATACTCCACTCTCTTCTTCCTTCACACCTTCTTCTTCTCTCAGCATCATAAATTCATATGTTCCTTATTCATTCTTCCTTGCAACACTCAGACCATCCCCTGGTCAGCCCCTAGTTCCCCCTATGCACAAAGGCGCTTAGAAATAAACTCCATTTTCATGAATCCTTTTTCAAACAATATCTTAATCCATGTAGACAGTGACTTTAAGTATCTTCCATGTGTTTAAGTATAAGGGTTAAATAAGATGAAACTGTCATAGATTGTTCATGTTCAATTGTTACAGCAGGTGTGCACTCTGCTCATACAATGTTCTTCAGTTAAAACCTAAACCTTCCCAAGCCATTCTATGTTTCAATACACACATACCTCTTGATTGATACTCCACTCAGTTCATGCTCAAAAAATCCATAGTATTGAATATTGAACTTACTAGACGATTACCTACTAACAGTGAGCCATTCAACAAAGAACCATTCAAAAATTCAAATCTTGAACAACCTCTACCCCAAAATCCCATTACATATTTATAATATTCCCTTAGGGCTAAGTCCGTTACAAAGCAATTACAAAGTGAAAAAAATATCCCAAAAATCCTAACTAACTTCCTCCTTTTGTGCATTGACTCATGAAGATACACTAACTACCTTCCACGTGCGTCGCTCCTTTGTTGACTTGTCACACAATCCACTCCTATGCGATTCCCAAAACTTACCAAAACTTCACCTGCTACAATATGCACTACCACCCCTACTGATGACTGATCATAGTGTAGCTAGATGTGATCTGGTTTGTCCGTGTTCGTTCTTTCAGCTTTCACAGATGATTTGAACTGTCCATTTCAATACTCCTTTCCACATGCTTTTCCATTCTACCAAACTATCCAAAGATGCCATGTCCACATCTCTATAAACTAACCACATAAAATCACTTGGGAATGCATTCTTTTCACATCAGGATCGACAACCTAACATTGTCATAAGTCAATAAAACCTTTAGCAAAAGACATGCCCAAACCTCAATATTGGATGTCGCTACGCACCAAATCAATACCATTTGAAATCCCCGATGAACTAACTTAACGTCCATTTGCACCGTCGTTTTGTGCGATGCATTAAATTCAGACTATGACATAGACAACGTAGTAATTAATGGATATTTGTAGAATATTTCTCTATTCTCAATGAAGACAAACTCAAATGGGACCACTGGAAACTGTCTATTTCAATGCGATTTGGAAATTGTTTCACCATCGTTTGCATATAACATTTGAGATTTTGTTTTGTTGTGAAGAGTTTGTGATTTACCAAGCTTTCATTCAAAGTTGGATTGTGTCATGCTTTCTTTAAGACCCAAAATTTGTAAAAATGTCATCTTGAAGACCAGTGACCCATCATTCTCTTAAGACTCTGAAAGGAAGGAGCGAGTAGATAGCTGCTAAGGCATTATAATTTTCTCCTAAGATGGAAAATTATTCTCAAAAGAAGTCGACCAACCCACCTCTTCTTTACAAGGACACAGATGCGAGAACAACATCCAAGGTACTCCTGCCTACCTGGCTCGATTTATATAATAAGATCCACTACCATGACTTTCCCGAGTTCATACCTCTTAGTGACCCAAAAGTAAGGGTATTAGATGAACAAGTCTTTCAAAACATAAAACGATATTTATTGTACATAGTAGCATCCAGAACCCCAATTTTTCCTTGTATAGAAACCTTAGAGTGGATCATTCACCATACCAATGATGATAAATGATTAATAAAAAATGTGGATGGGGAATGTATTAGGGTTTTTCTTCTTATGGATATTGACAAATATTATAAAATCAGGGATGCCAAATTCAAATTAAACAATGAGTTTGTGGTCAAATTCTATGAGAGCCATAACACATGTCAATTGTTGGGATCGTAGTGGAAAGAAGACAAGAAATTCGTGAATAGAGAATCATGATGGTATAACACATTAAACCTTAGGGAAACATACATTTTCTTGATGGCCCTGATATGTCGGTTATACGAAGAAAAATATTTCTCTAGGTTTTTGAAAGCATGGATGCCATTGGCTTATATTGTAGTTATATCTAGAAGAATTTTTAATTGGGGCATTATCATTTCTAAACAAACGAGCATTTGGGTAGAGGAAGCATAGAAAATCAAGGTCGGGGAAACCCATATTTTCTTCATGGATTCTTATCTCGTGGATGCAATATGTGCTAGAAAAGTGATCCCAGGGATAGGATTAAGTTGGCACATCTCCAAGATACCTTTGCATGTTCATTTTATCATTTTATTAGAGAACAAGTACAAGAAGTCTTATACTTCAATATGTGATGACTTTCCAGCCAAGATATATTTCTTGATTTTCAAGTGAAACTACCCAAGGCTTTCAGAAACAACAAGGAATGTCATAGATAGGATAGGGCATTGGTACTTGGAAGAGAAAAGTACCTACATCAATATTTTTGGAGCTATCAGTGTCCCACAATTACTTTCAGCTCATGTGACAGATAGGTTGGTTCTTGGTGATATCTGTTATCAGACCATATTGCAGGGATTCAACACTTCCTTAGTAAAGGACGAGAAGAGGGCATTCATCCCATATGGGTTTTATGTGGGATATAATTTTTTGAAAGACACCACACAGGCCAAGTAAGAAGCCCAAAATTAGGTAGAATATAGGTTTTATACTGGCAGATACATGAAACATGACCCAAGAAATTTAGTAGCCCAACATCCTAACCAAACGGTTTCTCATTGGCCTTATGCACATTCCTTATTTGGAATGATTTCTCCAGAGGAAATACAATCCAAATATGACTCGGTTCAAGGAGTTGTTAATGGATGAGCATGTCCATCTTATATAGAAAATTATGGAAGCGACCACTCGGCTGCAAGGTGGAGGGGAATTGGGAGAGAAGGTAGTTAGGAGGGATGAAATTGAAAGAAACCTAGAGGAACTTGATAGAAACATTCGCGAACACGGGCCAATTCAAACCACCCTCGTGGGACCGCCAATCATAACCTTAGTGATTGTGCATATGGAAGAAGAGGAGATAACAACCCCTAGAGATATTCCAACCACCGATGTTAAGTAGAGTTGCACCAGTAATTGTTTATTTTATCACAATTTATGATGGTGACCCTGAGGGTATAGACACTATAGTTCTCATTGTCAATGAAACAGTGTCAGGAATACTAAACACTCATCCCAAATAACTACAACCCTTGTTAATGGAAACATAGTTGAATAGAAATGAAGGTTATACACTCTTTCAGATCAAGTTTCCCAACCTTATGCTAAAGAATAAAGTGGCAAAGAATACCAAGAAAAGGGATAGAAAAAATAACAAGAGGAATATCTAGAGGACAAGGGTGAAGGTGACGATGGAGGTTCCATCTCGAAGGAATATGCACAAGATAAAGGAAAGGAGAAGAAAAACCATGATGAGGAAAATCATATCAACAATGACACAGACATATATGAGTTTAATGAAGAGCATAATATGGAAAAGGGGTCTAAGGGGATCACAACAAAGCCACCAGGACAATCTTCACTGAAGTGATTAACACCTTCGTCAAAAGATACAATAGATGATTCCCCAGGAAGCACTCTCGACACTGAACAGGTTGAAAATTTTACCACTAATATAGAAATGGAAACTGAAAGTGAACCAAGACAACCTTCAACAGTACATGAGCAAGAGGAGAAGGTCAAACACCAAAAGCCAAGAATTAACAAAGGTGAGGAATCAACACTTGAACATTTTCATACCCCAAGTAGTTTGGGAAATGCTCTATCATGGGGTGACCAACCAATTCTAGAGCATGTAGATGAGGTGGCTGATGTCCATGCTATAGCTTAGGACAGAAAAACAAAAGTGGTGGTTAGGAGGACCAGCAATAAAAGGAGATTTACTCTTGATAGTGTTATGATGATCACCATAGAAGAAACCCTGTTAGATACCCAATATTCTAGGACAAGTGAATTACTGGGAGCCATAATGGCCATATAAAATGATGATATTGACAAGGAAAAAGAGGACGAGAGAGAAGAGAATGCCATGAGGACAGAACTTGTGCATCTCAGGCATCAGGTGGAATATTACCAGGACACCACTTAAGAAGTTGGGTTCATAGGAGTTGAGCTCAGGGAGATCCATAGCCAATTCAAATAAGAAAGAGAATATTTTATGACATATATTAATGATTATCAAGAAGAAACCCTGTTAGGCAAGATAACACACAAATAAATGATGCAGTTGTTTGAAAGGTCCCATGAGACTATGGCACATATTAGATACATCTGAGATATCCAAAAGGGACGAGAGAAAGAAGATCATGGTATCAGATTGCTAACAGAGAAAATTGGCTAGATTCCAAGTGGCGGTAGAATATTGGACACAGATAGTATATGATCCAAAACAAAAAATGTAAGATATATGGGAAGAGTGTCTCAATAATTGGGGTAAGATAAACCATAAAATCATGGATATTAGTCTCCCATATTTTGACATGCCCAATGACTTCATCAACCTGAATGACATGGTCAAATAGTGAACGGAGCCCGATAAAAACATTGAAAATGATGTATTTAAATTCAAAAGTATGGAAGGAGGGAAATTCAAGAGACTCATCAATGGGCCGATAGAAGCATACTTGGTTCTACGACACCTAAGTCCTAAGATAGACTGGCTCAAAGATCAAGCAATGGAAATGAAAGATAGGCTTAACGCACCGATGCACCAACATCGTTTCCCATATTTTCATACTTTCAAGGATCTCTTCTCCTAATGGTATAAATATGACAAGGATAATCCTTTGAGATGACTGAAATTCACTAATATCTTTCAAGTGGACGCAATCCACTTTATCTTTTTTTTTCTCTATGTTAAGTAAACATTATTGTTATTTTTTTCAAGGAATTTTCTATAAATAAGTATGTTCACCTAGCTTTGAAGGGTTTACAGTTTTTTGTAAGGACTGATAATTAGATGAATAACTACTTTAAGTTTAATATTGAATCTCATATAGAGTCGGAGACAAGTTTCTGCCAAAGCTTGTGGATTAACGTAATTTGGGGATTGTTCTACATACAGTTATTAGTTGCAAGCGATTTAGTAAGATTGTAATTGTGATTAAGTTATCTTGAAAAGATTACGATTGATAAATGGATGTTGGCATAAATTTGATGGTGTTTTAAATTTTTCTTGTATTTTACAACAATCAGAATTATTTCTAGTTATTTTTTCTCTCGTGTGCGATCTCCTTTCAATTCTTAAATGACTATTTCTACTTAATCAATAGTAATATTATTGTTAAATATTGATTGAAATGAGGTATCGTTTACATTTTTTTGGAAAAGGTTAACCTATACCAAGTATTCTTCAGAATTAGTTACTAAATACTCAAGAAATAAGCTAATAAAAAAGAAAAGAAACGAAAAAGAGAAAAGTCTAGGTGGAAGAAAATTTCCCCTTAACCGAAATTAAATCCCATCAAAAATTATTGGATCATCGATATGGAAAATAAAACTACCTTAAATAGGGGAGAGTCTAATTGAGTCTCATCTCTGGGTGTGATTCCTTCTATTGAGTCAAAGGGAATTTACACCCCTCAATAGAATTGGAACTAGAAGGAGGGTTTGAATGAATGAAAGGTTGGTCAAGATATTTCTTTTAGTAGAAACCTATTTCAAACAACTTATTGATTCAAAACATCCCACGTGCATGGCTAGTCCTTCTCAAGATATCCCTAATATTGAAGGTACCTCCACTACTAGTGTGTCACCACACACTAAATATGACTCATACCTTACCTAGAAATTCCCTACATTATTACCCATGACGAAATCAATGTGTTTAAGAGGATCACCAGATCTTATGCTCGATAAAATGGAGCATTTCCATTTTCTCTTTTTCTTCCCCACATGAAACAAACTGCTAGGTCGATTGTTGACACCCTAGATCACACCTTTGTCCTTACGGTTGAAGATCTAGTATATTTTTCCCTAACTGAAATCGGCCAATCTTTCAATTTCATCCCTAAAAATCCTCTCGTTACCCCACTGACAAGTACACATTATTATCCAGACTTTTGTGAATCTAAAGGAGCTAGTTATAACTCAAATGACTCAAATAACGAGTTGGAAAATACGGAAAACAACAATGAAGAAATCCTAAAAGGTAATGATCAACCAACAAAAAACCATCCCTGGTTGGCTAAGGATTCATTGGCCATACCAGGGTGGTTACATCATTTTCCTAGGACCCCAGAGAAACTTCTCCCCAAATTTGATCCTGAAACCTTCAGGCTGCCCGGAGATCACATCAAGAAGTTTATATTCGCAATAAGATTGATGAATTTTCAAAATGAAGACTTATTATGTAGATTGTTCCATTAAACCTTCTAGAAATCGACTTCAATGTGGTATTTTAATCTCCCAGTTGGATCCATTAATAGTTGGATGGAATTATAGAAAGAATTTCTAGAAAACTTTACCAAAGAGACAACTATCGGGGCCTTGATGGATGATATTTTCACAACCACCATGGGGACCAAAGAAAAGGTCAAATATTTTAATCAGAAATTCACAACCATCCTCAAAAGCTTTCAACCTGACGCTAGACCTACCAAAGAAATATAGATTGAGGTATATTATAATGCATTTCCAATGTCTATCTCTATGTTGATAAAATGGGTCGCTAAACCTACTCTTGCTGAGAATTTTGAGGAAGAAAAAATTATTGAATTCCAAATGAAATGCTGTAAATATAGTCAAATTTACTTTTCAAAGAAGGAAACACCACAACCATCAAGAAGGGTATTTTTCTAACAAAACCACCAAGTAAATAAGAAGAAACAAACACTGAGAAGGATAATCTCGATATGGAAAATCTAAAAGGAATGGTTAAGAATTTATCCAACACAATTGTGGACATGAACATGAATGTAGGGGAAGGTACATTAAACCCCAGGCCCTACAAACCTTTCTTTAGAAATCCCTAACCTTTTAAGGCCATATATCCCCCACCTACTAAATTGAACATTAATTTAGGTGAAGTAGCCTTATATTCTTATTGTAATTATCACTAAGAACATCATTTAGAAAAGGAATTCCCTCAATGGGTGAATGCCATGAATTTGTTAGCCAACCATTTTCTGGATGGTTGCACCCTAACTGAAAAATCGAATAACCAAGCATCAAATACCATAGAAAATCAGTTAGTGATCCACATGAGAAAAAAAAATGGTACTATGGGATATTAATCATACAACACATTTCACTGATTCTATTGAAGAAGAAGGACCACCCTAAGTATTAACAGTTGTTGGCACAGGGGCAGACCCAAGGTTCATCGCTTCAACATTGCACCAACAAAACCCTAACTACCGGACCTTTCGGCAACACCTGCGAAGCAGATGAAGTCTCACCCTGGGTAGAGGAAGGGGGGGTTGTAGGACTCAGATGTCTGCAAACTAGTTGGGACACAGATCTATGATTACAATACCTTAACAGAGCACTTAGCAGTTAACATTCATTAACATTTAACCCTTATTTACATTGCAGATTCAAAACCTAATTACAAAACAACGCAGTATTCAATAAGAGATAACACTTCCAAGCACTTAACACATATAAAATGATAATATTTAGCATTCATTCACATCACTAGGCACTAAGATGCTATATCATATGCATCTAACATACACAAAGATAAAAACATTAAGCATAAATGACATCAATCGCACAAGGCAACCATAACACAGGATATACGTGGTTCACATCCAATGCGGGGCTACGTCCACAAAATATTCTCTTCTTTATTGTATTCTCTCAATCTTCTACAAGCACCGAGCCGCAAGAACCCAGTCTGCATAGGACAAGAGATCTGTGTGCACCTTTCTAGATCCTCCGTCCCCGAGCTAGGTTTAAGCATAAAGCCTTCTTACGATCTGCACACAAGATTCTTACAATCACTTCCACTTAGCTCTGCAAGTTATTTAACACACAATATGCACAAAGCTTCTAGCTCCACACTAAGCCACAAACATTCACTACTTCTTCACTTAGCACACTCTGGCCCCTTCTTACATCACCTAGCTATCTATTTATACATTACAAAATGGGCCTAAACATGGGTAAACCCATGGGATGAAATCCCATACCCATTACATAAACCATAAACCCAAAAAGCCCGCAAAAAGGGGGTGATATCCCGCGATCTCTGCTTTTCCTTGCGCTTCATCTTCGACCAGTATGTGGAAGTCCCAAAATCGGTCAAACATGATCCAATTTCTCCAAAACTTGGTCAAGGGCCAACAAACCCCCAACACTCACTTGTGAATCATCCCGAGTCACTCTAATGTGGGTAACTCTTCCTTGAAGGCCTTGATCTTGGATCGATCTACTTCGACCTGCTTCTTAGCCAGAGCCTCCTTCTCGATGAACTCCTGAATGACCTTCTCGGTGATAGGTCCTTCCAATCATTGTTCAAATGAGGTGACTACTTGTTCTAGTTGTTCACCTTGTCCTTCAATCTCCTCAAAAAGTGTGCAATATTCATCCTACACTAGATGGAGTCATCCTACACTAGATGGAGTCTTTAGGTTACTTCCATGACCTTGTTCTGAATGGCATGGGCCTATTGTTGAACCATGCACTGTTCATGGGATATTTTCATCCTCTCGACTGGCGATAGTATCTTCAACTGCGTTGTTACTGTTGATACTTTCTTTTTTGCCTCTTGGAGCTGTGACTCCAGTGTCCTGAGCTTAGGGTCCTCTTCAAGGCGCTCGTAGGTCTGTGCACTTCGACTGCTGAGTTGTTTGTATTCCAAGGATAATTCCTTGATTCTCTCAATTGTGATCCTCACAGTTTCTTCTCTTAGATCTTGCATTTCCTGCAAAGTGCTTGGCACTACCTATAATTCCAATTCTGTTATTCTTTGTTGGAGTTGTTGAATGGCTTCGGCAAGCCTTCCCACTTGATTCACCGCTGGGTCTTCTTCCATATTCTCTAAGCCTGTCATAGAGCAAAGTGCTCTAGTGACTGCTTCTTTAACTTCAATCTTCTCTGTGAGCAGCTTTTGTTTCTCCCTCTGGATCTGCACTCTATCCTCCACAAACTTTGCCTGGAGGTCGTCTTTTTCTTGCTGCAGAACCCGACGTTGTTCTATGGCTTCCTCGTTTGCTTTCTTCAGGGCCTCTGTGGCCTATTCCTTTTCCTCCTAGACACAACAAAGGTGAGCCTTCGTTGCATATGCTATCCTGCCTAGCTGGGTAGGCTCATCTCCTACTTCTATGTTTCCTGCTGACAACGACACAGTAGGCACTACACAGCTTGAATGGAGAGCATGTTGTATTCCTTTAAGCTCTGCTTCAATGCGATCATACATGGATTCTTGTTTTGCTTTATTACGCTGTAAAATATCTTTTGATGTATCTGATATGGCGACGATGATGAAGTCGATGTCATCCACTATGAGCATAGTCTGCAGCTTGGGCTTACTAGCTTTTGACTTCTTTCACGATGTAGGTTTCGTTGGGGAAACCTTTCTTTTCTTGGACGTCTCTGCCTCTTCAAGGGTGTTCCTAGGTGGTGCTACTTCACCCTACTTATGCTTGTCTTCTTCCCCTTCTTTCTCTTCTTTGTCCACTTTGTCACCTCCTCCTCTGCTAGGTGAATTTGATGTAGTGTCTTCTGATGCACTGTTTATTTCCTGTACATCTTCCTTATTTTTCTTCCTGCTACTACTAGGTGCATCATACTCTTCGCGAGTGACCACAAGACTTCCAATGAGGTCAAGGTCGGACAGTTCTGCCTAGTCGACTAGTATAAGGAGCTTTGCAGGCCATTCCTTAGTTATTTCTTCCAGTTCTTCCTCTGTGAGCTTCTAGTAGGATTGAAGCTCTTCTTTATGTTCATATCCACGCGCAGTGATATAAGTAAAATGTCTATATGCGCAGAACTTCATAATTGGCTTGAACCTGTCCAAGGTGTTCGGTGTCATATGAGGGAAAGACTCAATATCCCTCTTCAATTGTAGGTAATAGGTTTGGAACACCACGTTTGACTTCCATTGTTTAGCTACGTCGCTCAAATACCAGAGTGTAGTGAACTTTGCAGCTAAGGTTTTAGATGGATCAATTTCAGGGAAGTTCACACCTTTCGACATCTCCCAAGAAATGAAGGTGATGAGAATCAACAACAAACTAAAATGGAACTCATAGCCCTGATCTTAATCTTCGCGGAAGTATTTCTCTAACAAGTTGACAAGGTATCTCACCCAGTTCATTTGCATCCCTTCAATGCATTTTCCCGTGAGGTCAACAACGAACCTCATGACTTGCGTGGGTCTATTCTTCCTTACTAGCTTACCAACATTCAACTGGTAGGCTAGGTGCACTACACCATTCTGGATGGAGGCTACCTTGTAGCCTCACTTCCCCTTCTCCACATCGCCATAGGTATCTTTAATTCTCGGCACCAGGGCGCGATCTACAACCTTCCCTGGATAAAATATTTGTGGGTCTGGTCATTGCATGCTTAATTCGATGATCTGATGGATCAACGCCAGATCGACTATGATACGCCTATCCAACCATAGGTAACTGCCATGGATGCATGACAGTAGGAGTTTAACACACACATTAACCTCTTGGTGCCTTCCAAAGTGGGGTATCTTCATTACGTTCAGGATGGTGGACCTCGCGATGTCCATGGTCCATGGCTGGGGGATGATATTCAACTTCTTCCCCTTGGTTCTGGTTAAGTACTTTTATGGTGCGAGCGTGCCATAGTTCTTACGATATCCTAAGTTATAGTCACTGATATTCAACATCCGAATCATCTCGAACTATGGTATGACTGTGCATATTCCCTTTGGGAGGTACGCAGTGATGAATGTGTAGTCGAAGTCCCTCGGGACGCTGTCACGACTCACCGCGCTAGCCAAAGGTGAGATGTAGTTGGGCAGGATAGATGGGATGAGCTTTGCATCCGCTAAGTCATCATGATGCTTGGTTCGTTTCTCTGTCGCAGCTCGGGATGGTCCAGATCCACGCAAATTCGACGAGGATGCTTGTAATCCTCTCATTGATGAGGCTTGGATGACCGTGGACATCATATTCTCGACCATGAGGTCTATTAGGATCTCTACGATGACTTTTTATACTACGCTAATTTTGTCTGACATGCAAACTCAGGATCTGATATCTCAAGTCGGTGAACAAACACTCACTATAACAACATGGGTGGCGAGGTCTCAATAATCACAGTGCGGTAATAATCAGATCAAATAACCACAATTGACAAAAGTGTTCACGGTGAAATTCTCGATGGGATAAATAGACATCATCGTAACGGATCCCTCCAACTGGTAGGAACGCCTTAATAAATGCAATTTTGTCAATTGTGGTGCAGTCCCAAAGGTCCAATGGCGAACGTTCCGACAATAACTATGTTTCTATCCATTCTGGAGTGTCGTTCTAACATTCGGTACGCCTCCAACGATCATATTGCTTCGTCATGGCGAAGTGCCAATTTATGTTGTTTTGATATCCCGTCAAAGTTCCAGTTCTGCAAGCCTTCTTTCTGTGAAGTCCTCTCTGGTACTTCTTGCAATTTTTCTAGCTTTGTTTTCTTCTTGCTGAGCTTTCTGGCTTTCTTTCCCATGATATGGGTAACTGGTTTCGTCTTTCCATTATTATTCTTATCTCCTCTTGGCATAGTAACTTCGCACCACTGAGGTTCTTTTGAAGCGTTCGAGAGTAATACTTCTTCTTTTTCTGGAGTAAGTGCTCTACTCTCTTACATGGATAAGTTTCTTAAGCTTTCCTGTGTTCGTTCAACTTTGACAAGAATGGCTCTGGCTCTTAGTTGCTTCGAATCATCCTCCTGCTCTTTTATTAAGCATGCTATTCTCCTAGCCACGAAATCTCTTAGTTCTTGCCTATTCTGTTCTAGATTCTCCTCTTCTTGTTTCCTTCATATTTGATCTTTTTCAATCCAGGTTTTTCCTAGCAAAATAGGAAATGGGACGATGTTCTCAACAAACATAACGACCTCGAATTATTCTTCTGTCAAAGTGCCATGAGCACTCATAGGTATCTGGGTAAGTCTTCCACATAGGATCATCATCTTTCCTCTAAATAATCCTATTCCTCCCAATGAAGGAACCATAGCAGGCTTTCCCAAAATTTCCCAAGTTCTTTCTGTCATGATATTCACCTGTGTTTCCTCATCCAGAACACAGTCTATGTCTAAGTCTCCTATTCTTGTTTCTATGCACTCTTTCTCTTTTAAGATATCTGATAAATTGATATCTATGTGATCATTCAGGGTTTCTTTCATCTGCAATAATATAGCCTCTGATTCTTTCTGGTTCTTGAGCATATTCTTAGTCTCTTGGCCTTCCTCATGGTTTTCTTGTCTCATATTCATATTTTCAACTTTAGCAATCATTCTAGGGCAATCCAAAACTTCATGTCTAGTATATTTACAACAAATGAAAATATGACCTCTACCAGGGCATTCCTTAGCAAGATGTCCCGGTCTCCTACAACTATAACATAGAGTTAATCCTCTCTTTCTCTTGAACAATCCCAAACCTTTTCTATACTGCGCATTGGGATCACAATGGTGGGTCTGCAAAAAATTATTTCTAGGATCCTGCATCCACTTGTTAGTCCAAACATTCTTTCTATGCATAGGAATAACCTATCTTTCACTATTCTTATTAGATCTATTCATATCAAATCTTCTTTCTTCTAGCTATACCATAGTTTTCAGACTAGGACCAAATCTATAAAAGATACCTAGATCCATTCTTTTGAAATAAAAAATTTCACTTATCTTACCTTTATCAGAGCAAAAAGCTTCAAGATCTTACCTCTTTTCTTCAGATCAGAATTCTCTTCTTAGCACAGAGCTTCACAAATCAAGTAGAATATTGTGCACTAGGGAAACAAATTTACGCACATAGCTTTCTCTTTTCTTCATTTTCCAACAATCATAGTTTCAGGTCCCGACAACGGAACCATTTGTTGGAACAGGGGCAGAACCATGGTTCAACACTTCAACAACACACCAAAAAAACCCTAACTACCGGTCGTTTTAGCAACACTTGTGAAGCAGATGAGGTCTCACTCGAGTTAGAGGCAGGGGGGTTGCAAGACTTAGATGTATGCAACCTAGCTGGGACACAGATATGTGATTACAATACCTTAACATAGCACTTAGCAGTTAAAATTCATTAGCATTTAACCCTTATTTACATCATAGATTCAAACCCTAATTACAGAACAATGCAATATTCAACAAGATCTAACACTTCCAAGAACTTATCACATAGAAACAAATCAAATCTATCATTCATTCACATCACTAGGCACTAAGATACTATATCAGATGCATCTAACATACACAAAGATAACAACATTAAGCATAAATCACATCAATCACACAAGGAAACCATAACACATGATATACGTGGTTGACCCCTAGTGCGGGGCTACGCCCACCACCTCTTCTCTTCTTTATTGTATTCTTTCAATCTTCTACAAGCACAGAGCCACAAGAACCCACTCTGCATAGGACAAGAGATCTGCGTGCACCTTGCTAGATCGTCCTTCCTTGAGCTAGGTTTAAGCACAAAGCCTTCTTACAATATGCACACAAGCTTCTTACAATAACTTGCACTTAGCTCTGCAAGTTCTTAACACACAGTATGCACAAAGCCTCTAGCTCTGCACTAAGCCACAAATATTCACTACTTCTTCACTTAGCACACTCTGGCCCCTTCTTACATCGCCTAGCTATCTATTTATACATTACAAAATGGGCCTAAACATGGGTAAACCCATGGGCCGACATCCCATACCCGTTACATAAACCCTAAACCCAAAAAGACCACAAAAAGGGGGCAAGATCCCACAATCTCTTCTTCGCCTTGCGCTTCATCTTCGACCATTCTATCGAAGTCCCAAAATCAGTCAAATGTGACCCAAGTTCTCCAAAACTTGGTCAAGGGCCAAAATAGTCCAAACAATGAGTAAGGGACCAATCCAACAAAATCAACCTAAAATAGCACAAGCTCCCAATAAACCTCAAAGAACAACCTCTTCAACTTAGCCATCACTGACAATTATGTCTGCTCTAAAATTTTAGACACAGGAAGCATCAAATCTAGAATATAATGTGGTGGAGGATCTCAAAAATATAAAAGAAAATATTCCTGTAATGGATTTATGCAGACTTCCCCAAGAAAAGGATCTTTTGCTGCAATCCCTAAAGGAGGATGAAAATCCTATTGTTAACCGAAATCCAAGTGTCAGAGGAGAAATCATAAAGCATAAACTAAATACAACCTCTACTGACAAGAAACCTAGGTCATTTGTCCCACCTTTTATACTAACTCTCAAAATTTTCAACATAAATTTGCACAACTATTTGGTTAGTTCAGGCACATGTTCTAATGGCATGCATCTGTCAGTGTGTAAGAAATTGAATGCCACTCCTGCCAAAAGTGACACACACATTGTTTAATTAGAGAGAATAGAAGTCAAGGTAATAGGTGAAATGGAAGATGTTATGATTCATATTTCTTCCAATCCAAAGTTTCACAAAGTCATTGATATCATAGTTGTGGACATACCGAAGGCTTACAAAATGCTACTAAACTTTGATTGGTATGAAAAACTACATGGTTACTTCAGTACAGATTGGTCCCACTTATGGTTGCCACAGAAAGGGAATGATAATATGATTAGGATTAACAATTAAGAATATTTGAAACACATGACCACTAACCTAGAAGCCCCCAATGAACCCTCCACCATAGAATTCCATGTGTTAAATAATTATTCTTCTGACTATGACTTTGGAAATTTACCACGATGCTTATCAAAACTATTATTCTCAAAATATCAAAGCTATCACTGCAAGAAAATTCACAAATATTTATGACATGCAATGAACCCAAGCAGGACTCCCAAGTACATATTCTGGAAGATAGAAAAGAAAGCCCGAGGGTGGACCCCAACAAGAAAGTAGAAAATTTCACCTCTGAGATCTGGAATCTATTTTTTAATGGATCCAAATATTAGTGTTAATCCCTAGAAAAATCCCCATGATATGTATAAGACCCCTGATGATGCCCTAGATATTGAATTATTACATTTCTAGTAGGTCGGATAGAACACTTCTTCGCACCCTTTCATCATAATTCTAACGCTTGTTCGTCACTCTTTTGGAGATACACCCTGTGGAAGATAGGGTATCTGACTAGTCCTATTAACTAGTATCAAACATGTGTTCCGAGTAAAATAGTCATATATTATTCAGAAAGGATTCAAATTGAGTGATATCAATTGCATTAGATAGTGGAAAGTGTGTATTATTTTGGGTACAATTTTCAGAATCATATATCAAATATTGTGTGTGTGGTACTATGTACAATTTCCACCTCCTGGAAAGTCCAAGAACTAGCAAGGTGTGGAGAAGTTACCATAACTTCCACTTGGCACTTCCAATTTTTATCAGAACCATGGAATTTAAGAGAGGACATATCAAAGGACTACATAACAAAATTTTAGAATCATAAGGGACAAAATTTTAGAGATACACTAGAAGGAAGGTGAGCCAGGAGGATAGGCTCCAAATTAATGTTTTAAAAGGTACGTAATTTACAATTGGCATAGATTTTTTTTGGAAGATATTTTTCTGGTGATTCAAAATATGTGATAAATATATAATAGATGAGTATTATTATTATTACTCCATATGGGTCCCAAAAAGGTGACAATACGTATTAAACCTCCATAAGTCTCATCTATGACCCAAGAAGAAAATGAGGACATACATAACAGGTTTTCCAAATTGGAGGAACAACTTAAGGATGTGAATGAAAAGTCTAATAATTGGGTAAACTCACAAAGACAAATTCATGTAATGGAATAGGAATAAATTAGTGTACCTAAACCAAAAAATTTGACACCTCAACAAATGGATGAAATAAGAGAAAAAGGACTATGTTTCAATTGTGACAGTAAGTACATTAAGGGGCATAAATGCGATGAGAAGAAATTATTCTACACAGACTATGAAGAGGAGGAAGATCAAGAATTGAAACTATCACAAAAACCAAATATAGAAGAGACTACTCCAACAATATCTTGTCATGCATTGGTAGACATCGTTACTCCACAAACCCTCAAGATACAAGGATACATAAAAAAAAAGGTAACATATTGATTGATTCTAGTAGCACCCATGATTTCATCAATTACAGTTTTACTAAAATATGAAGGAAAGGTTGTCATCATGGTAGTAGTGGATTGACTAAAAAAGTTTTCCCATTTTTGTCTCTTTCTCATCCTTTTAAAGCAATTACAATAGCAACAACATTCATGGAAACAATTCAAAAACTACATGGAGTCCCTAAGATTATTGTAAGTGATAGAGACCCAATTTTCACGGAAATTTATTGGAATGAATTATTTTCTTGTTTGGGTACTCAATTGGCTCATATTTCATCTTACCACACTAAATATGATGGGAAAAATGAGATTGTGAATAAATTTCTAGAAGGATATCTTCGTTTCTTTGCATCTGATAAACAAAAACAATGGGTCAAGTGGCTAGCCTTAATAGAATGGTGGTACAACACATCCTTCCATACTTCATAAAAAATGTCTGAATAAACTAACACCCAAATATTATGGCCCCTACAAGGTTTTGCAAAGGATTGGAAGTATGGATTACAAATTTGAGTTGCCTCCATCTTCATGTGATCCCTACAAGGTTTTGCAAAGGATTGGAAGTATGGATTACAAATTTGAGTTTCCTCCATCTTCATGTGTACATCTAGTCTTCCATGTTTCTTGCTTAAAGAAGGTCATCGACAACAAGATACCAGTCCAAACTATTTTACCAGAGCTCAATGAAGAAGGGAAAATCATACTAGAGCCATAAACAATATTTGAAACAAGAACTAAGCATCAGAGAAATCGAGCAATTACAAAGTATCTCGTCAAATGGCAGAACCTACTAGTGGAAGAGGTGACATGGGAAGATGACTTCTTGTGTAGAAGCATCTGTGGTTGGACAATTGTTGAGGAGAACACTTGTTTGAAGGGGAAGGGAATGTTAATCCCTAGAAAATCCCCATGATATGTATAAACCCCTTATTATGCCATAGATATTGAATTATTACATTTCTATTAGGTCGGCTAGAACCCTTCTTTTCACCCTTTCATCATAATTGTAATCCTTTGTCTCCTATATATCAAGGATATATAGTATTAGGATCATATTATCTCAACTCATATTGCGTTCTGAAGTGGATATATTGTAAAACAAGGTTCCCCATCGAAGTGGACTATAATTTGTTGATTTATTATCTCTTATAAGGCATTGTATCATAACACTCAGGAAGGAGCCAATGCAGGTTGCATATTTATTAATCCAGTAGGAAAACACCATTTCTTATCCTATAGACTAGAGTTCAAATGCACAATTAACACAACTGAGTATGAATCCATGGTTCAGGGACTCAAAAACGTTATTGACCTAGACATTAAATAACTTATTGTTTTTGGCGATTTAGAAATCATTGTCAGGAAGGTAAATAACACTATCCATTACAATTCCCCTCATTTAAGGAATTATCAACAAGAAGTTCATAGGTTGATAGAAAATTTCCAGGAATTCAACATCATAGCCATACCTTGATCTAAAAATATACTAGTCAATACTTTGGCCACAACAAATTCAAGATTATCTGCCTTGGAAGATTATGAAGCCTCTAAGTTTTCTATAGAGTTGTTATACAAACCTTATGTCCCAGATAACATTGCCAATTG
>ML794032.1:13473-25513 GCA_009831015.1 Picea engelmannii
TGTGCTCACAGACTTTGTCAATGAATCTGCAACATTCTTCAAAGTGTCAACCTTTTCCAGCAACACCTTCTTTTCCTCAACCATGTCTCTCACAAAGTGATACTGAACATCAATATGCTTTATCTTCAAATGATAAGTTGGGTTCTTTGACAGGAATATTGCACTATGACTCTCACAATATAATCTCACTGCTTGTTGTACCAACCCAATACGTGAACACAATCTTTGTAACCATACTGCTTCCTTTCTTGCATGAGTCGCTTCCATGTATTCAGTTTATGTAGTTGAGAGTGCCACTACAGCCTGTCTTTTGCTCATCCAACTTATTTCTCCTCCAAATAGGTTAAACACATACCCACTTGTAGATATTTTTTGATCCAGATCTCCAGCCCAATCTACATCAACAAAGCCATGTATGTTCACCACTTTGTCCAATCATGGTCTTCCTTGGTAGCACAATCCATACCTGGTAGTGCCACAAAGATACCTGAAGACCCTATTTACTGTTGTCCAATGCTCCTCCCCTGGTTTTGACATATACCTTCTCAAAACTCCCATTGCATGTGCAATGTCTGGTCTAGTACAAACCATTTCATACATCAAACTGCCAATTGCACTGGCATACGAAACATTGGACATGTCCTCTTCTTCTTCCTATGTCTTGGGACACTGATCTATAGATAACTTTACACCTATAGGAATAGGAACCTTGACCGATTTACTTCCATGCATATTAAACCTCTGCAATATCGTCTCAACATATTTTCTCTGATTCAACCAGAGTTTCATGTTTGTGCGATCTCTTTTAATCTCCATTCCCAGAATGAAGTTAGCAGCACCGAGATCCTTCATGTCAAATTTGGAGGATAGTTGTGATTTCACCTCCTTGATAACATCCATGTTATTTCCTACCAACAACATGTCATAAACATACAACACTACATAAATGAAGTGATTACCAACCTGCTTGGAATATACACAATGATCATCCCTACTTCTCACAAATCAAAATTCAAGGATGTATGTATCAAACTTTTGGTACCACATCTTAGGTGATTGCTTCAGACCATATAGTGACTTCTTTAGCTTACAGACCAACTCTTTCTTTCCCTTCACTACAAAGCCTTATGGCTGCTTCCTGTAGATTTCTTCTTTCAGATCCCCATGTAGGAATGTTGTCTTCACGTACATCTGCCACTTTATAATAGAAGTTAACTTAGAAATAGGAGAAAAAATCTCACCAAAGTCAATTCCCTCTACCTAGGAACAACCATTTTCTACCAACAGATTTTCTTCCAGATGGAAACTCAACTATATCCCATGCCTCATTCTTATCGAAGGCATCAATTTCTTCAACCATGGCCTTCTTCCATAGTTTACTATCCTCTGAATTCAATGCTTCCTTGACAGTTCTAGGATCATCATCAGTAATAGATAAAGCAAAATTGGAATGAAAATCAGGTGGACTATACCTTTTTGGTTGCCTTCTTTCTCTCACTGATCTCCTCAATACTGGTGTATGAGGTTTTTCTTCTTTTTTTGTTGCTTCAACTTCTTCAGATGATTCAGATTTTGCATCACCCAACTCTAGCTCTATTTTCTCAGGTTATTCTGGCCTTGGTAGGAATTCTTGTTTGGAAACATCTTTTACCTCTCTGAAAAAAACATCTTGACTGTAAACAGTCTTCTTCGTTTATGGGTTAACCTTTCACACCATCTTTATAACCAATAAAGATACACTTTTCATCCTTTTTATCCAACTTACTCCTATTTTCCTTTGGAACATGTACATAAGCATCACAACCAAACACTCTAATATGTTGAAGAGAGGGTTTCTTTCCATTCCATACCTCATGTGGAGTTTTATCATCCAATGTTGATGAGGGTGATCGATTAACCAGGTAACATGTTGTACCCATTACCTCCGCCCAGAATTCTTGTCTTAACTCGACATCGTTGAGCATGCTCCTTGCTTTTTCCATCAATGTCTTGTTCATCCTTTCTGCAACTCCATTCTACTAAGGAGTGTATGGAGTAGTATTCTGCTTTTCTATACCACACTTCTTACAAAATTCTTCGAATTCATTTCCGTAGAATTCTCCACCATTATCTGTTCTCAATACCTTTATTTTCTTCTCTGTCTGATTTTCTACCAGAGCCTTAAGTTCTTTAAATTTATCAAATACCTCAGATTTATTTCTAAGAAAATAAATCCATGTGTTCCTTGAGAAATCATCTATGAATGAAACATAATACACAGACTTACCTAGTGATGGAACAGGCATAGGTCCAAACACATCACTGTGTATCAACTCTAAGATCCCCTTTGCTCTTGTAGCACCAGATGGGAATCTTACTCGATTTTGTTTACCATATATGAAATGTTCACAGAAATCAAAATCCAGAGTGCAATTAGCCATACCTTCAACCATACCTTTATCGTGTAGTGTTTGAAGGCCCTTTTCTCCAATATGCCCCAGTCTTTGATGCCACAGCATGGTCTTCTTTTCTGGGACAGTATTGATCTTTTCTCCTTCATTTCTCTTCTCAAGGACAACAGAACTGTTGCACCCATTAGTATAAGTGCTTCCCAACAACTTGTACTGAGCTCCACACCAAACTCCCCTCATCAACACCATTTCTCCTCGTACCATCTTGCAAGTGTTCTTTCCAAATAAAGTATTCACTCCTGCATCATCCAACTTGCTTACAAATATTAGGCTCCTGGCTAGTTTTGGAATGTGAAGAACCCCAAGGAGTGTTCTAATCCTTCCATCTTTTAGCAGCAACTTAACCCTTCCACGTCCCATGATTTTTTATGTCGAGTCATCTCCTAGGAATACATCACCACCATCATATTTTTCATATTCAGAGAACCACTCCCTGTGAGGAGTCATGTGTTATGACGCACCTGAGTCAATCAACCATACATCATGGTCTGTATGTGTACCTGTAGATGCCAGGTAAACATCACCTCCTTATTCAGTGGAGGATTTCATCTCTGTGGAAGAGGTACTATCAAATCCCTTTGGTTTTTCAACCTTCTTAGACTTGCAATCTTTCTTATAATGCCCTGTTTTACCACACTTCTAGCATTTCCTCAAAGATTTTCCTGGAGACTTAGATCTGCCTGTAGATTTAGATCTCCCCCCCCGAAGACTTACCAGGATTCTTGTCTTGGGTACGACCTCTTACAAATAAAGCATATGTGTTATGACCATCCATGTTTTTCCACTTCATCTCTTTAGATAACAAGGATGCAACTACATCCTCATACTTCAATGTAGATTGAGTGGTACTACCTATTGCTACAACCAGATTATCCCAAGAGTCTAGCAAAGAGCATAATAAAGTAATACACTTATCTTCTTCTGCAATTGTAATATTAACAGAGACAAGTTTACTTACCAGAGTATTAAAGGCATTTAGATGTTCTGTCACAGAATCTCCATCTTCCTTCCTAAGATGATACAACTTCTTTCAAAGAAACAGCTTATTTACCAGGGACTTTGATTTATACAAATTCCCCAACTTATCCCATAGTTCCTTGGCTGTAGATTCTCTTGATACATTCAACAACACCGAATCTGCCAGGCAGAGTCGAATAGTACTCATTGCTCTTCTATCCAACTTCTCCCAATCTTCCTTTGACATACCAGTAGGTGGTGTACTGGTAGTTTGTGTACTAGTAGGTTGTGTACCAGTAGCCTGTGTGCTAGTAGACGTTGTACCAGTAGGCTGTGTACCAGGATCCACAGCAATCCATTGTTCTTTGTCTACAAGAAGGTCCTCCATCTTCAGCTTCCATAGCTCAAAGTTTTTACCGTTGAACTTCTCTATCTTGATTCTAGAAGAGCTTGCCATTCCTCTCTCTGCACTCAAATCACCACTGCAAAAGCTCCCACTAAATCCAGGTTTATCAAAGACCCAAGATAAACTTGATCTATCAAGACCGATCCAAACCCTCAACAATAAAGGCATCCCTCTGAAGCCAAAAACAAGCTCTAATACCACATGTAAGTTTTAAAACTGTAAAGTAAAGCAATGCATATAGATTCTTAAGCAAAACAGAATTTAATCAATGGCTCATACACAGAGTACACAGAGATTTTATACCGGAAACCCTCAACCGGGAAAACCTTTCTTATATTCATTATATCGAATTTCACCATTCACCATACAATATATACAATGTTTTTAGGTATTTCGTAGATACCAAAACCCTAATCCCTTAATCCAGGATTAATTTAGAAAACCTCTAAAAATAGCAAAAACCACCTAAAAAACAATTTTGGGGCGCTACCCCGGGCTAACGCCCAGTGTCGAACGTTGCGCGTAACCAGGGGGAGGCATACTTGCCCCCCCTAGGACCCCCCTAGGAAAGTGCCCGGTGCGCATGACACAAATAACACTACTAGAGGGATCGTCAAATGTAGTTGTCAAATCTGACACACCCACACACACACATGCAAAGAATATAACACATACCCAACATCTTCGACTGCGCTAAGTTCTTTGGACATATGTGCTCATGGTTGAATCTCTCGGATTTGAAGAGTAACTAGTCAATGAAACGGGACGGATGATGATAGTGTGATGATCATTGTGCAGAATCAACTAATCTGCATGCTCAGATTCACGGTTAGAAAAAGTTTTCTCAGTGCAAGGTTCGACGGAATAAATAGATAACGAAGCAACGGATATCTCCAACGAGCGAGAAGCCTCCATTAACTCAGTTATGTCCATTATGGCGTGGTCCCAATGGTCTGATGGTGAGTTGTCGGACCATAAATTCCTTTCTACCCATTCGAGGTGTCGATCTAACAGTTATATTGTTCCCAACGGCTATATTTCTTCGCTATGGCGAAGTGCCATGTGACGTTTTTCTGATATCCTGTCGAAGTTCCTGTTTTGTAAATTTTCCCTTTGCGAAGTTCCCTCTAGAACCTTCTGTAAAAAAATTATCTTTTCTCTCTTCTTGTTGAGCTTTTGAGCCTTCTTTTCGGTGAGCTTCATCTCGTTATTCCTCTTTCCATTCTGTTTCTTGTCTTCTTTTGGCATAGTAACTTCACGTTGTTGAGATTCTTTCCTAAGATTCAAGGGTAATACTTCTTCTCTATCTGGGATAGGTACTTCAGTCTTCTGCAAATCTTCTTGTGTTCTTGCAACTTCGACATCCAAGTCTTTGGTCCTAACTAGATTCGATCTGTTCTCCTGTTCTTCAATCAGCTATGCGATCCTCCTAGTCATGAAATCTTTCAACTCTTGCTTCTTCTGCTCTAAGACTTCTTCTTCCTTCCTTCTGGCTTGATCTTTTTCAATCCAAGTTTTTCCTAGTAACATAGCAAATGGGTCATTGTTCTCAGTAAATTTAACAACCTCAAAATCTTCCTCTATCGAAGTTCCATTGGAATTCATAGATATCTGGGTGAGCTTTCCACATAGGGTTATCAGTTTTCCTCTTAATAATCCTATTCCTCCCAATGAAGGAATCATAGAAAGATCCCCTAAAATTTCCCAAGTTCTTTCTGTCATGATATTCACCTGTGTTTCCTCATCCAGAACATAGTCAATGTCGAAGTCTCCTATTCTTGCTTCAATGCACTCKTTTTCTTTGAAGATCTCTGATAAGTTGATATGTCRGTGGTCATTCAGAGTTTCTTTCATCTRTAGCAATACTTTCTCTGATTCTTTATGGGGTTCTGCCATAATCTCAGTTTCTGGATCTGCCTTAGGGTTTTCTTGGTTCATATTCATTCTTTCAACCTTAGCAATCATTCTAGGGAAATCCAATACTTCATGGTCCATAGCTCTACAACAAAAAAAACTAGATCTTCTACCAGGGCATTCCTTAGCCAKATGTCCTGGTCTTCTRCAACTGTAACAAAGGGTTAATCCTYGTTTTCTTTTAAATGATCCCCAACCTTGCCTATAMTTCGCACTAGGATCATAGTAGCTAACCTGCAAAAAAWTATTTCTAGGATCCTGCATCCATTTGTTAGTCCAAACATTATTTATATGCATAGGTATAACATATCTTTCACTATTTTTATTAGATCTACTCATATCAAATCTTCTTTCATATATCAATGCCCTAGTTTTCAAGCTAGGACAAATCTTATCAAACATACCTAGATCCATACTTTAGAAACAAAAATTTCCACTAATATTATCTTCAGTAGAGCACAAAGCTTCCAGATCTAAAACTTTTCACTATTCTTACCTTTATCAGAGCACAGAGCTTGCAGATCTTACCTCTTTAAGAAAAAATTCTTACTTTTACCTTTATCAGAGCACAAAGCTTTTAGATCTTACCTCTTTTCTTCATATCTGACCCTTCTTCTTGGCACAGAGCTTCACAAGTCAAGTGGAATGTTGCGCACTAGGGCAACATATATATGCATGGAGCTTTCACAGTTTCAGGTCGAATCTTTGGACAGAGCTTCTTCTTCCTTAGTTCCCAGCAATCACAGTTTCAGTCCTGGAAACAGAACCATTTGTTGGCATAGGGGCAGACCCAAGGTTCAACACACCAACAAACCCTAACTACTGGCCCTTTCAGAAACACCTGCGAAACAAATGAAGTCTCACCCGAGGTAAAGGCAGGGGTGGTTGCAGGACTCCAGTGTCTACAACCTTAGCTTGGACACAGATCTGTGACTGTAACACCTTAAGAGGGAAATTAGCAGTTATAGTTCATCAATATCCAGTCTTAGTTTATAGCGCAGTTAAACCCTAATTACAACGCATTGTAGTATTTAACCAAATCTACTATATTCAAGCACTAAGCACATCCACATAGGCTAGATCTAGTATTCATCCATACTATTAATCACATAGCATTAACATATCTATCTACCATTCATCTATATCGAATCACTAATAAAGTTAACATATAAACACATCAACACATCGCACAAAGCAGAGCAACACGGCATGTACATGGTTCACCCCCACCCTAGGGCTACGTCCACTAACTCTTCGTCTTCTTTATTAGCTTCTTCAATCAGTTACATGCACAAAGACACAAAAACCCTACTCCACAAAGGATAGGAGATTTTTGCACCTCGCTATATCCTCCTTCCCCGGGCTAGGTTACAGCACTAAGCGTCTTCTCAATCTATTACACTCACTTGCACTGAGTTCTGCAAGCCTCGTACAGTATGCACAAAAGAAATCTCTACTCAGCACTTATCACTTTCGATCACATAGATCGAACTACTTCCTACATCGCTCAGCATTCTATTTATACTTTACAAAATAGGACTAAGCATGGTAAACCCATGGGCCGACATCCCCATATCCATTACATAATCTTGAATCCCAAAAAGGGCCATAAAAGGGGCTGAGATCTCGCAATCTCTACTTCGTCTTGCGCTCCGCCTTCGACAGCTTATCGAAGTCCCAAAAATAGGTCAACCCTTACCAAGGATCCTCAAAACTTGGTCAAGGGCCAACATATCTATATTGCAGTTGTGCTCCATGCTCACATTCTATACATGGTGTTTACTTCTATTCTAATATGATATTTTAAGCATTTGGTTCATTACAATGCGGGGATGTTCTTTCGCAGGTTGTGATAAAGTCATTTTGAGGGCCACATAAATGCACTCATGTGAGTGCATCATGTCGGGATTTTTTCCTTTCGCCTCGCATCGTATACTTAGGAATGATTCGAGTGCAGATGCAAGTATCAAGGGTGTTACCATCTCTCATTCGTACAACTAAAAAGTTTACAAGTAGGGACCCTCAAGGAAACAAAACATACATGGGTAGTAGAAAAAGCATATCAAGAATAGCTCATCTCATTACCTTGTCACTACCATACATGGAAATTGTTTACATAGTCTTTTATTCTATACACAAACGCCAAATTAAACTCAAATCCTCACTATCAACCTCTATTGGGTTTGCAACAGTAGAACAATTGTAGCAAATAAAGCAATTGACGGTTTTCGATGATGTTAGTATATTAAAAGAAGGCGATGGGGATTTCTCTTTGAGGATAGTTGGAAGAAAATTTCAAGTTTACTAACACCTATAGTGGAATGATGGATGTGAGATAAGCTCATATTTTTAGTTGATGGAAGCATAATTTCTTGAATTGGTAGGAATGTCAATGTTTTTCATTGACAATGTCAATCATTTGGTTTGATTTTAGCTCCAAGATTTCAAACTTTTTAGAGGGGCAGCAATTTCAGTTTGTATTTAACTAATTAGAAGGTTTGAAGTTAAAACCCCAAGTTGGTTTGACTATTTTGAAATGGGGGTCATGATGTCTACATTAAATTTTATGTTGTTCCTAGTGAAAGAGTATAAGATTTTGTTTGTGTGTCTCAATAGTGCTAGGAAGACGATTTTATATAAGCTACACCTTAGAGAAGGGGCGACCACACATCCTACTATAGGCAGTAACATGAAGAGTTCATCTACAAAAATTATGATGTTTTGGTTTCTATTTATTTATCTATTTTGGTTTAGGTGTAGTGATCTACCTACCTGAGCCCATTAACAACGACATACCTTTTGGGTGTTTTGAACTTGGGTCTAAGGATCAAAAGCACTTATATTCAACCACTTGACACCAATTTGCTTGACTAGTTTGATTGTTATGTTGAATGCATGTGCCCGAAAGGAGTGGATAATTCATTTTGAATTTTGCATCCATGTGATTCTTGTTTTTATTAACATAGTGTGGCAATAAACACAATTGTTCTCAACTTTACAATCTTTCTATATAACAATGACTTATATCTAATGCAATATTTTCAAGAGTAATAAGTACATTTACAACTTAGATAAATGTTTTATATTTATATAAATAATGATAATATACATTAAAAATCAAAATCTATAAAAATAAAAAAAAAATAAAAACGTTAAACTTGGAAAAATGTATTGTATTTATATAAATAAATAAAAATAAATAAATAAAACGTTAAAGAAAAATAATAACAATTAATTTATCGTAACTTGAGTACTATAGATAGATGTAACAAGAGTATTGTAGTGAGAGTGAGCTAGCATGGATATAGACACTGTATAGATCATCAACTACATCATATAATAATACAAATGGTGATTTTTCCCAATGTGGCATATTATGATCCAACTTCTAAAAAATGATAAAAAGTCAATGATTACAGTCCAATTCGAGGGGGAAACCTCCTTTTACAATATACACAATTCAAAATACAATATGAGATGAGATAATATACTCCTAAGACTAGGTCTCTTTGGTATATATATAGGAGACATGGTACAATTATAATGAAAGGGTGCAATGAAGGGGTTCAGAGCCTACATACAAATATAACACAAGAAATTTAATAATTCAATAAGGGGATTTATACATAACATGGGATTTGTATGAGATTTTGTATGGAGCTTTGTCTAGGGATTAGCATGTCCCTCCCCTTCAAACAAGTGTTGTCCTCAACACTTGACAATCACGGGTGTGTATGCATAAAGAAATCATCTTCCCATTTCACCTCTTCCACTGGTAGGTTATTCCATTTGACGAGGTACTTAGTAATTGCTCGATTTTATAGCTTCTTAATCCTTATTTCAAGGATTTTTTCGGGTTCCAGTATGATTTTCCCTTCTCCATTCATCTCTAACAAAACAATTTGCATTGGGATCTTGTCATTGATTATCTTCTTTAAGTAAGAAACATGTAAGACTGGATGTACACTTCCTTGTCACAGATGAATAGCATGGGCATGATCTTTAGCAGGTGGATGACCCTTAGGCATCTTTCCAAATATCTTGGAATGATTGTTGATAGATTTTTGGATATCCATTGGAGAAGAGGCTATAGATGTTTGAACATATATTCAGCTCAAATGTGCAATTACACCATGGTGTCCCTTTTTGAGTAATTTTGTCATGATGTTAGAGCTTATCAATTTAAATGGCTTCCTTTGGATACCTTTAAGCTCAATTTCCTTGCCTTACGATGAAAATCTAATGAAAATATCTTGAAATTAAGGGCCATTGTTCCCAATGATTGTAACCATTGGACCCCTAATACAACATTAGCACCACCCATTTAGATGACAATCATGGGACTATCCAACAAATATTTCCCCATATTGATATTAATACTATGGTACTTCACAGAACAATTTATGGTACCTCCATCTGCAATCACTACTTGGAAATTTGGTGTTGGATATACAAAGATATTGAGATCTTTTGCTAATTTTCAATTGACTAAGTTATGGGTACTACCAGAATCAATCAGCATTATTGCCTTTTTATTTTTGATATATCCTTCTATCTTGAGCGTTTGTGCAGTACTGATGTCGACCAATGCATGATAATATATCAATGGAGTAGTCTCTTACAACTCTAGATCTTGTAATGGTTCCAAATATCGATCTTCTTCCTCTTCATTGTCTATGTAGAATGATTTCTTCTCACTGCATTTATGCCCCTTACTGTACTTGCTATCTCAATTGAAACATAGTCCCTTTTATGTTCTTTCATCCATTTGTTGAGGTGTCAACCTTGTTGGTTGAGGTACGGTTGTCTTATGAACCCCAAAAAAATATTTTCTTCTTATGTATGCTCCCATCGTAGACTTGTGTGTAGCCTTATTCTTGGCTTGAATATGACGAGAAAATTCCATATCTTCCATAATGTTTGCAAGATGTTTTAAGAAAATCTCATGTGAAGACTGAGAAAAGAGAGAGCTTGAAACCTGGAGTCCTAGTTGCAAAAAAGGCAAGAGGAATCCAAGATCCACCAAGTAATTCTACCCTGACTCACTGCGGACCACAAACCCAGAGAGTGTGGGTGCATGTGACAGATTTTCTACGACTGAGTCATGGGGAAGGCATATGAATTTAATAGTTCTAGAACTCAGGAGGGTTGATTCTCCACTCAAGGAGTAGATAGCCCACCTCAATTCATCGTCACATAATTTGAATGCATAAGATGGTTGAATTATAATGATTTGGACTGAAGGCAGCTCGCATGGGGTGAGATAGGTTGTAACATCCCAAGTTCTAATCCCCAGGAATTATAATGTAATTGTGTAAACGTATCCCCAGGAATTATAATGTAATTGTGTAAACGTGAATTAGGTTGGTGAGCCGAGGTGTTGGGGCGAAGAGCCCGTATTGATTTAATGTGGTCAAGGGTCGATTTTCATATTATGAACATTGAATAAGTAATAAAAGTAATAATCGTTGGTTGCGATACAAAAGAGATGAAGAATGATGGGGGGCTATAATTCCACAAGAGAGAGGGGTCCAAGGGGGAATTATTCATGGGTATTAATCCAACCCACATTCCTGAAATTATTATCTTTGTGTGTAACCTCCTATTTGTTGATTGACTGTATGAGAGACCAATCATTAAACTCATGTAAGAGGGTGGGTGTGAGTGGTCACATCCCATAGTTATTGGAGAGCATGGGCTGAAGTACAATCATCCTTGAGAAGAGTGTAAGTCAAGCAAGTAAGGAATAAGAGGAAATTTGCATGCATAGGAGGGATAGTTTTTACATGGGGATTTTGGGGAAGAAAAGGGAGAGAAGAGGGTTGGGAAGAGGACCAGCCATGGTATACTTGAAGGAAACCATTGTTTGGTTGTGTTTTTATGCTAAGAAACAGGCCTGTGTGCCTGTAAATTTGGTTGTGAGCCTCTGGTGCGATTTTCCGTGGAGAAAATGACTTAGAGACTTGTGAAGGTTGTTGTGAGAAAATATGAAACAACTGAGAGTTCCTAGAGTTCCCAGCTGAGTAATTCATGTCTAACCGAATGCACTAGTGGCCTTGATAAATGAATGGTACAGCTCGAGGGACTGTGAGCAATGAATGGGGTACATTCCTTGGGTAGTGTAGGTTGTGGGGAAAAGAGAGAGTTGGAGGTTTGGAACTGTTGTGAGACTAGAACCTGGGTTTGGGGTTGCTCTGTGTGGAGAGTGGATAGCTAGTGGGTCAGATCTCCTTGTGGACTCATAGCCTCAGCTCGAGGGTGGCTTATTGATGAGAGAAAATGATCAACAGTGCCTATGGTTGGGAGGTTCATC
>ML794032.1:54946-102328 GCA_009831015.1 Picea engelmannii
TGGATTAATCATGTCGGTAATTGTATTAGGTCTAAATCCCCTTTTGCAGATTGATCAACAGACAATTGTCATAGGCAGAATAAGAATTCGGCCCCAGCAGTTATTATTGAGACCCAGAAATATAATAAAGGTGGGTTTACCCACCCAGAGTGAGAGGTCGGCCCTGCCAGTGAAGACCCTTCACACGTGCCAGACTTGTATATAGAGAGGCTAGCGCCTCACTTGATCACACAACACGCTTGTTCATTTCTAAGAGGCAAGTTGCAACTTACCAGATGGAGAGAGGGAGAAGAGTGGCGCATCTTTTGGAGAGGACTATCTGTATTGGTTTGAGTTATCTCTTGACATTGTATTGGCAATTTATGATAAGGAAGTTTTTGCTAGGTTTTCTTCCCCTANAGGGTTTCCCAGGATAAATGTTGTGTCTCTTGTGAATGTGTATTTCTCAGTGATCTTGTTCTTGTGTTGCTCTTATCTTGTTCTCGCACACCCAAGAAACTCTCAATAGCGGAAGAAAAGAAAAATGACAGAGTAGACGATTCTATCATTATGTTGCTTGAGCAAGCTCTCACGCGACAGAGGAACGAAATTATGGAGAATGTTTCCCACATCCTTCAACGCCTGCCGATAGCATCAGGCGCATCTTCATAGAGCGGCCACTTTGGAGGCACCTCTCCTTTCAAGGTACAAGTTCACTTTGATATTCTTGTATTTGAAGGACAGATAGATGCAGAAGCCCTGGACAAATGGTTAAATCTACTAGAAGGTTATTTCTTTGTTCACAATTTTTCCGACAAAGAAAATATCACCTTCACACTCCTTAAAGCTATCCCCCATGTCAAACATTGGTGGTAAACTTACTAGGAGCAAAGTTCCACAGAGGACTCTGGAATATATGGGGTCGAATCCACTTGGGATTTTTTTGTGGATGCGGTAAAGGAACGGTATTACCATGTTAGCAACTATGAGGACCAATACATGAGATGGACCACACTACCGCAAGAGAGGGGCCAAGTAGTTCTGGAGTTCACCAATACCTTCCATACCTTGCACACCAAGCTAGGTATCAAGGAGTCTGAACGACATTTGGTTCTAAAATACAATGGGGCTCTACACAAATACATCCAAACTAAAATGGATTTTCTGGACATCTCATCACTCAGTTTTGCTTATCGATATGTTGTTAAAATCGAGCAGAAGTTTAAGCACTAGAACAAATGGGAGTTTGTATCTGTAAATCCGCAACAACCAAAGTATGAGAAAGAAGGCCCTAACAAACAAATTTCTGAAAACCAGTCTAAGCCACAAGAAAGGAAGGGTCACGGGAAGACAAAGAGGAAGACTGGAAAAAGGTGTGATTTCCACAAAATCCCCTAGCACAACACTGATAAATGTTGTTCAAAACATTCATTGGTGGTCGAGATCAAAGACAAGGATTCGATCCCTGGTAAAAGGCAGATCATCGACACAGACCCCACTACTATTGTCACGACCACAACAATTCAACCAGGAGAACCAACAGATCCAGAAGAGGGGGAGCGCCTTCTTCATTCACAGATGTGGGTGAAGGAGACCCCGCTACATTTTATTGTTGATAGAGGAAGCCAGAAAACCTCATCTCAGCAGAGGTCGACAAAAAGTGGGGATTGTCGACAACACCACACCTGCAACCATACAACATCGGGTGGCTTCGCCAGGGACACGATCTTCATGTCAACCAACAATGCAAACTATCATATGGCATTCAGCCCTTCAAAGATGAGGTATTAGGTGATGGTGTCCCACTGGATGTTTGTGATGTTCTCTTGGGCCAACCATATATGTGGAAGCGTTGTGTTGTTTATGAGTCTCGACCCCGCAATGTTATTATTTATCTGGGGGGGCATATCTACAAAATACCAGAGGTAGTTCCGACTACTGTTCCACCTAAACAATGTCACAAGGTAGTATCTCATACTACAAAATTCATCTTCTTCACAATATGTTCAAAAGGTTAACAAAAGGATACTGCAACCACTACAGCCTCAGCTCAACCACCTTCTATCCAACAGAAGCAGGTTGACAACATTGCAGCAAAGTGTAAAGATTACTTTTTCACACAGGAATCTCATGTAGCTAGTTTGTTTAAAAAGGTCCAACCCTTCCAGCCACATGTTCTTGACAACCTTCAACAAGCTAAGCAGTGCAACTTCTCCAACAAGGCAAGCAACTAATCAAGATGCAGATTCAGCAAACGCTTTTCCCTCTCCTCTGGGCACTCAACGCAATGGATACCATTGCTTCCAAAGGAGAGAGGATTGATCTAGGTAGATATCGGTTTCCACCCACCTTTTCCAACTGGCTCAAAGCAGTTTTCTGATAATTTTGGTAATTTACTATTTTTAGTAGTTTTCAACTTCTGGAGCCATTTTGAGGGCCTAAATGAAGGTTTTTTTAGATTAAACTTCTCAATGATAGACAAAGGCTCTAGTTGAGCCCCCAAAATGAATCGCCTTGACAATACCTTTCCAACAAGCTATTGTGCACCCCAAACGGAGATCGTATGCCAAAGTTATGCCCCCGGGAAGTTGATACACCAAACTACCCAAAACGGGATCCACAAAACTATTGGCTTTTCATCTTCTGGGTTTTGGGTTTTGGATTTTATTTATGATAAAAACTCTTTTGGAGTCTCATTGTAAAATCATCTTCTAATGAATGTGAGTAGCTGTCACATCTCTTCTCACAGATAAGTTGCCACCATTCTAGCGAGTCTTTCACTCTATATTTTTATAGTCTCTGTACATTTATTTCATTAATAGAAATCATGTATTATTGTATATCTGTGACTCTTGTTATATCTCTGATATATCTCTGTTATATTGTTGTATCTCTTGCAATATCTATGAATATTTATGTGTTATATCTCCGCTCCCATTTCGCGTCAAAAATAATATGGATCATTGGTATCAGAGCAGGCTGCTCTTGATCATTTTTCAGTGCATGTCCCCGACGAGGTATGAGTATAGCAAGTTGGGTCTCAAGAGTGTCTCTCTTGAGGAAAATCGCTCTCACACACTCAATAAAACCTCAATGGTGGAAGAAAATAAAAATGACAGAGAAGACGATTCTATCAATCTATTGCTATAGCAATCTCTCACGCGACAGAGGGATGAAATGATGGAGAATTTTTCCCACATCCTTCAATGCCTGTCGATATCATCGAGCACATATTCATCAAGTAGCCACTTTGGAGGCACCTCACCTTTCAAGGTACAAGTTCATTTTGATATTCTTGTATTTGAAGCACAGATAGATGCAGAAGCCCTAGACAAATGGTTAAATCTGCTAGAAGGTTATTTCTTTGTTCACAATTTTTCCGACAGAGAAAAGATCACCTTCGCACTCCTTAAAGATCTCCCCCATGTCAAACATTGGTGGGAAACTTACTGGGATCAAAGTTCCACAGAGGAGTCTAGAATATATGGGGTCGATCCCACTTGGGAGTTTTTGTGGATGCGGTAAAGGAACAGTATTACCCTATTGGCAACTATGAGGAACAATACATGAGATGGACCACACTACAGCAAGAGAGGGGCCAAGCAATTCCGGAGTTCACCAATACCTTCCATACCTTGTGCACCAAGTTGGGTATCAAGGAATCTGAATGACATTGGGTTGTAAATTACTGTGGGACTCTATACAGATACATCCAAATTGAAATGAATTTTCTGGACATCTTATCACTCAGTTTTGCTTATCGATATGTTGTTAAAATTGAGCAGAAGTTTAAGCATCAGAACAAACAGGAGTTTGGATCTGCAAATCCACAACAACCAAAGTATGAGGAATATGGCCCTAACAAATAGCTTCCTGAAAACCAGACTAAGCCACAAGAAAAGAAGGGTCACAGGAAGACAAAGAGGGACACCGGAAAATGGTGTGATTTCCACAAAATCCCCTAGCACAACACCGATTAATGTCGTTCAAAATAGTCATTGGTGGTCAAGATCAAAGATAAGGAGCCGAAACCTGATTCAAAATCTTATTCTGAATATACTGGTAAAAGATAGATCATCGACGAAGACCACACTGCTATTTTCATGACTGCAACAATTCAACCAAAAGTACCAACAGATCTAGAAGAGGGGGAGCCCCTTTTTCATTCATAGATGTGGGTGAAGGGTACCCCGCTACATTTTATTATTGATAGCGGAAGCCATAAGAACCTTATCTCAGGAAAGGTTGTCAAACAGTTGGGATTGTCGACAACACCACACCCGCAACCATACAACATCGGGTGGCTTTGCCAGGGATGAGATATTCGTGTCATCCAACAATGTCGACTATCATACGACATCCATCCCTTCAAGGATGAGGTATTATGTGATGTTTCCCCACTAGATTTTTATGATGTTCTTTTGGGCCAACCATATATGTGGAAGCGCCATGTTGTTTATGCATCTCGACCCCACAGTGTCATTGTTTCTATGGGGGGTCATCTCTACATAATACCAGAGGTAGTTCTGACTACTCTTTCACCTAAACAGTGTCGCAAGGTAGTATCTCATACTACAAAATTCAACTTCTTTACATTCTGTTCAAAAGGTGAACAAAAGGATACTGCAACCACTACATCCTCGGCCCAACCACCTTCTATCCAACAGAAGCAGGTCGACAAGATTGCAGCAAAGTGTAAAGATTCATTTTGCACACACGAATCTCATGTAGCTAGACTAGTTAAAATGGTCCAACCCTTCCAGCCACATGTTTTTGACAACCTTAAACAAGCTAAGCAGCGCAACTTCTCCAACAAGGCAAGCAACTAATCAAGATGCAAATTCAAAAAATGTCTTTCCCTCTCCCCCGGGCACTCAACACAATGGATACCATTGCTTCCTAAGGAGGATTTATCCAGGTGGATATCGGTGGCCACCCACCTTTTCCAACTGGCTCAAAATAGTTTTCTAACAATTTTGGTAATTTACTATTTTTAGCAGTTTTTAAATTCTGGGACCATTTTGAGGACCTAAATGAAGGTTTTTTGTGATCGAGCTTCTCAATGATAGCCAAAGGCTCTGATTGAGCCCCCCAAATGAATCTCCTCGACGATACCTTTCCAACGAGTTATCGTTCACCCCAAACAAAGATTGTATGCCAAAGTTACGCCCCCAAGAAGTTGATACACCAAACTACCCAAAACGAGGTCCACAAAACTGTTGGCTTTTCATCTTTCGGGGTTAGGGTTTTGGATTTTATTTATGATAAAAATGTCTTTGGAGTCTCATTGTAAAATCATCTTCTTGCGAATGAGATTAGCCGTCACATCTCTTCTCAGAGATAAGCTTCCACCATTCTAGCGAGTCTTTCACTCTGTATTTTTATAGTCTTTGTACATTTATTTCATTAATAGAAATCGTGTATTACTGTATATCTATGACTCTTATTATATCTTCGATATATCTCTGTTATATTGTTGTCTCTCTTGCAATATCTCTGAATATTTATGTGTTATATCTCCGCTCTCATTTCGTGCCGAAAATAATCTAAATCAGTGGTATTAGAGCAGGCTACTCTTGATCGTTTTTCAGTGCATGTCCCCGACGAGCTCCGAGTATAGCAAGTTGGGTCTTGAGCTTGTCTCGCTTGAAGAAAATATCTCTTGCACACCCAAGAAACCCTCAATGATGGAAGAAAATAAAAACGACAGAGAAGATGATTCTATCATTTTGTTGCTTGAACAAGCTTTCACGCGACAGAGGGACGAAATGATGGAGAATTTTTCCCACATCCTTCAACGCCTACCGATAGCATCAGGCACATATTCATCAAGCAGCCACTTTGGAGGCACCTCGCTTTTCAAGGTACAAGTTAATTTTGATATTCCTATATTTGAAGGACAGATAGATGTAGAAGCCCTAGACAAATGGTTAAATCTGCTAGAAGGTTATTTCTCTGTTCACAATTTTTTCAACAGAGAAAAAATCACCTTCGCACTCCTTAAAGCTCTCCCCCATGTCAAACATTGGTGGGAAATTTACTCAGAGCAAATTTCCACAGAGGAGTTTGGAATATATGGGGTCGAGACCACTTGGGATTTTTTTGTGTATGCGGTAAAGGAACAGTATTACCCTATTGGAAACTATGAGGACCAATACATGAGATGGAACACTCTATGGCAAGAGAGGGGCCAAGCAGTTCCAGAGTTCAACAATACCTTCCATACCATCCACACCAAACTGGGTATCAAGGACTCTGAACAACATTTGGTTCTAAAATACCATGAGGCTCTCCATAGATACATCCAAACTGAAATGGATTTTCTGGACATCTCATCACACGATTATGCTTATCAATATGCTGTTAAAATCGAGTAGAAGTTTAAGCACCAGAACAAACGGGAGTTCGGATATGCAAATCCGACACAACCAAAGTATGAGAAATACGGCCCTAACAAACAGCTTCCTGAAAACCAGTTTAAGCCACAAGAAAAGAAGGGTCACGGAAAGACAAAGAGGGACACTGAAAAATGGTGTGATTTCCACAAAATCCCCTGGCACAACACTAATGAATGTCACTCAAAACAGTTAGTGATGGTCGAGATCAAAGACAAGGAGTTGAACCCTGATTCTAAAAATATTGGTAAAAGACAGATCATCGACGCATACCCCATTGCTATTGTCGCGACCGTAACAATTCAACCAAAAGAACCAACAGATCCAGAAAAGGGGGAGCGCCCTTTTCATTCACAGATGTGGGTGAAGGGGACCCCGCTGCATTTTATTGTTGATAGCCGAAGCCAGAAGAACCTCATCTCAGGAGAGGTCGTCAAATAGTTTGGATTGTCAACAACACCACACCCACAGCCATACAACATCGGGTGGCCTCGCCAGGGATGAGATCTCTGTGTCAGCCAACAATGTCGATTGTCATACGGCATCCAGCCCTTCAAGAATGAGGTTTTATGTGATGTTTGTGATGTTCTCTTGGGCCAACCATATATGTGGAAGTGCCATGTTGTTTATGAGTCTTGACCCCACAGTGTCATTATTTCTCTAGGGGGTCATATCTACAGAATACCAGAGGTAGTTATGACTATTGTTCCACTTTAATAGTGCCGCAAGGTAGTATCTCATACTACAAAATTCAGCTTCTTCACAATCTGTTCAAAAGGTGAACAAAAGGATACTGCAACTACTACGGCCTCGGCCCAACCACCTTCTATCCAACAAAATCATGTCGACAAGATTGCAGCAAAGTGTAAAGATTCATTTTGCACACAGGAATCACATGTAGCTATATTGGTTAAAAAGTTCCAAAAGTTCCAGCCACATGTTCTTGACAACCTTTAACAAGCTAAACAGTGCAACTTCTCCAACAAGGCAAGCAGCTCATCAAGATGCAGAATCAAAAAATGTTTTTCCCTCTCCCCCAGGCACTCAACACAATGGATACCATTGCTTCCTAAGGAGAGAGGATTGATCCAGGTATATATCGGTGGCCACCCACCTTTTCAGACTGGCTCAAAATAGTTTTCTAACAATTTTGGTAGTTTACTATTTTTAGCAGTTTTTAACTTCCAAGGCCATTTTGAGGGCCTAAATGAAGGTTTTTTGGGATCGAGCTTCTCGATGATAGGTGAAGGCTCTGATTGAGCCCCCTAAATGAATATCCTCGACGATACCTTTCCAACGATCTTTCATTCACCCCAAACAAAGATCGCATGCCAAAGTTATGCGTCAGGAAAGTTGATACACCAAACTACCCAAAACGGGGTCCACAAACCTTTGGATTTTCATCTTCTAGGGTTAGGGTTTTAGATTTTCTTTATGATAAAAAGGCCTTTGGAGTCTCATTGTAAAATCATCTTCTTGCGAATGTGAGTAGATGTCACATCTCTTCTCAGAGCTAAGTTGTCACCATTCTAGCGAGTCTTTCACTCTGTATTTTTACAGTCTTTGTACATTTATTTCATTAATATAAATAGTGTATTACAGTATATCTATGACTCTTGTTATATCTCCGATATATATCTGTTATATTTTTGTATCATTGGTATCATAGTAGGTTGCTCTTGATCATTTTTCAGTGCATGTCCCTAACAAGGTTTGAGTATAGAAAGTTGGGTCTCGAGCTTGTCTCTCTTGAGGACAATTGCTCTCACACACCCAAGAAACCTCAATGTCAGAATAAAAGAAAAACGACAGAGCGGACGATTCTATCAATATGTTGCTTGAGAAAACTCTCACGTGACAGAGGGATGAAATGATGGAGAATTTTTCCCACATCCTTCAACGCCTGTCGATAGCATCAGGCGCATCTTCATCAAGCGACCACTTTGGAGGCACCTCGCCTTTCAAGGTACAAGTTAATTTTGATATTATTGTATTTGAAGGACAGATAGGTGCAGAAGAACTAGACAAATGGTTAAATCTGCTACAAGGTTATTTCTTTGTTCACAATTTTTTCGACAAAGAAAAGATCACCTCCTCACTCCTTAAATCTCTCCCCAATGTCAAACATTGGTGGGAAACTTACTGGGAGCAGAGTTCCACAGAGGAGTCTGGAATATATGGGGTCGATCCCACTTGGGAATTTTTTGTGGATGCAGTAAAGGAACAGTATTACCCTATTGGAAACTATGAGGACCAATACATGAGATAGACCACATTGTGGCAAGAGAGGGGCCAAGCAGTTATGAAGTTGGCCAATACCTTCCATTCCTTGTACACCAAGTTGGGTATCAAGGACTCTTAATGACATTTGTTTCTAAAATACCATGGGGCTCTACATAGATACATCCAAACTGAAATGGATTTTCTGGACATCTCGTCACTCGATTTTGCTTATCGATATGTTGTTAAAATCGAGCAGAAATTTAAGCACCTGAACAAACGGGAGTTCGCATCGGAAAATACACAACAACCGAAGTATGAGAAATACTACCTTAACAAACAGCTTCCTGAAAACCAGTCTAAGCCACATGAAAAGAAGGGTCACGGGAAGACAAAGAGGGACACTGAAAAATGGTGTGATTTCCACAAAATCCCCTGGCACAACATCGATGAATGTCGTTAAAAACAGTCATTGGTGGTCAAGATCAAAGGCAAGGAGTCGAACCCTAATTCAGAATCTTATTCTGAAAATAATGGTAAAATACAAATCATCGACGCATACCCCACTGCTATTGTCGCTACCGCAACAATTCAACCAGAAGAACCAATAGATCTAGAAGAGGGGGAGCGCCTTTTTCATTCATAGATGTGGGTGAAGGGGACCCCACTACATTTTATTATTGATAGTGGAAGGCAGAAGAAACTCATCTCATCAGAGGTCGTCAAACAGTTGGGATTGTTGACAACACCACACAATCATCCATACAACATCAAGTGGCTTCGCCAGGGACAAGATATTCGTGTCAGCCAACAATGTCGACTTTCATATGGCATCCACCCCTTCAAGGATGAGGTATTATGTGATGTTTCCCCACTGGATGTTTTTTATGTTCTCTTGGGCCAACCATATATGTGGAAGAGCCATGTTGTTTATGAGTCTCGACCCCGCAGTGTCATTGTTTCTCTAGGGGGTCATCTCTGCAAAATACCAAAGGTAGTTCTTACTACTATTCCACCTAAACAGTGTCGCAAGGTAGTGTATCACACTACAAAATTTAGTTTCTTGACAATCTGTTCAAAAGGTGAACAAAAGGATACTGCAACCACTACATCCTCGGCCCAAGCACCTTATATCCAACAGAAGCAGGTCGACAAGATTGCAACAAAGTGTAAAGATTCCTTTTTCACACAGGAATCTCATGTATTTAGACTAGTTAAGAATTTCCAACCCTTCCAACCACATGTTCTTGACAACCTTCAACAAGCTAAGAAACGCAACTTCTCCAACAAGGCAAGCAGCTAATCAAGATGTAGATTCAACAAATGTTTTTCCCACTCCCATGGGCACTCAACGCAATGGAGACCATTGTTTCCTAAGGAGGGAGGATTGATCCAGGTGGATATTGGTGGCCACCCACCTTTTCCAACTGGCTCAAAACAGTTTTCTGACAATTTTGGTAATTTACTACTTTTAGCAGTTTTTATCTTCCAGAACCATTTTGAGGGCCTAAATGAAGGTTTTTTGGGATCGACCTTCTCAATGTGAGTTAAAGGCTTTGATTGAGCCCACTAAATGAATCTCCTTGATAATGATTTTCCAACAAGCTATCGTGCACCCCAAACGGAGATCGTATGCCAAAGTTACGCCCTCGAAAAGTTGATACACCAAACTATCGAAAATGGGGTCCACAAAAATGTTGGTTTTTCATCTTCCGGGGTTAGGGTTTTGGATTTTCTTCATGAGAAAAATGTCTTCGGAGTCTCATTGTAAAATCATATTCTTGCGAATGTGAGTAGTCGCCACATCTCTTCTCAAAGATACGCTGCCACCATTCTAACGAGTTTTTCACTTTGTATTTTTATAGTCTCTGTACATTTAATTCATTAATATAAATCATGTATTACTATATATATGTGACTCTTTTTATATCTCCAATATATCTTTGTTATATTTTTGTCTCTTGCAATATCTCTGAATATTTTTGTGTTATATCTCCGCTCTCATTTCGTGCCGAAAATAATCTGGATCAGTGGTATCAGAGCAGGCTACTCTTGTTCGTTTTTCAGTGCATGTCCCTGACGAGGTCCAAGTATAGCAAGTTGGGTCTTGAGCTTGTCTCTCTTGAGGACAATCCCTCTCGCACACCCAAGAAACCCTCAATGGCGGAAGAAAATAAAAATGACAGACCAGATGATTCTATCAATTTGTTGCCTGAGCAAGCTCTCACGCGACAGAGGGATGAAATGATGGAGAATGTTTCCCACATCCTTCAACCCCTGTCGATAGCATCAGTCATATGTTCATCAAGTGGCCACTTTGGAGGAACCTCGCCTTTCAAGGTACAAGCTAATTTTGATATTCCTATATTTGAAGGACAGATAGATGCAAAAGCCCTAGACAAATGGTTAAATTTGCTAGAATTTTATTTCTCTGTTCACAATTTTTTCAATAGAGAAAAGATCACCTTCACACTCCTTAAAGTTCTCCCCCATGTCAAACATTGGTGAGAAACTTACTAGGAGCAGATTTCCATAGAGGATTCTGGAATATATGGGCTCGAGCCCACTTGGGATTTTTTTGTGGATGCGGTAAAGGAACAGTATTACCATGTTGGAAACTATGAGGACCAATACATGAGATGGACCACACTGTGGAAAAAGAGGGGCCAAGAAGTTCCAGAGTTCACCAATACCTTCCATACCTTGCGCACCAAGCTGGGTATCAAGGACTTTGAACAACATTTGGTTCTAAAATACCATGGGGCTCTACATAGATACATCCAAACTGAAATGGATTTTCTAGACATCTCATCACTCGGTTCTGCTTATCGATATGTTGTTAAAATCGAGCATAATTTTAAGCACCAGAACAAGTGGGAGTTCGGATCTGCAAATCCACAACAACCAAATTATGAGAAAGACGACCCTAACAAACAGCTTCCTAAAAACCATTCTAATCCACAAGAAAGGAAGGGTCACGGGAAGACAAAGAGGAACACCGGAAAATGGTGTGATTTCCACAAAAGCCTCTGGCACAACACTGATGAATGTCATTCAAAATAGTCAATGGTGGTCGAGATCAAAGACAAGGAACCGAACCCTGATTCGAAATCTATTTCTGAAAATGCTGGTAAAAGACAGATCATCGACGCATACCCCACTGCTATTGTCGCGACCGCAACAATTCAACCAGAAGAACCAACAGATCTAGAAGAGGTGGAGCGCCTTTTTCATTCATAGATGTGGGTGAAGGGGACCCCGCTCCATTTTATTATTGATAGCAGAAGTCAAAAGAACCTTAGCTTAGGAGAGGTCGTCAAACAATTGGGATAATCGACAACACCACACCCATAGCCATACAACATCAGGTGGCTTCACCAGGGATGATATCTCTATGTCAGAAAACAATGTCGATTGTCATACGGCATCCAGACCTTCAAAGATGAGGTATTATGTGATGTTTCCCCACTGTATGTTTGTGATGTTCTCTTGGGCCAACCATATATGTGGAAGCGCCATGTTGTTTATGAGTCTCTACCCCACAGTGTCATGGTTTCTCTGAGGGGTCATATCTACATAATACCAGAGGTAGTTCCGACTATTGTTCGACCTAAATAGTATCACAAGGTAGTATCTCATACTACAAAATTCAGCTTCTTCACAATTTATTTAAAAGGTGAACAAAAGGATACTGCAACCACTACAGCCTCGGCCCAACCACCTTCTATCCAACAGAAGCAAGTCAACAATATTGTAGCAAAGTGTAAAGATTCCTTTTGCACATAGGAATCTCATGTAGCTAGACTGGTTATAAAGGTCCAACCCTTCCATCCACATGTTCTTGACAACCTTCAACAAGCTAAGCAACACAACTTCTCCAACAAGGAAAGCAGCTCATCAAGATGCATATTTGGCAAACGCTTTTCCCTCTCCCCTAGGCACTCAAAGAAATGGAGACCATTGCTTCCTAAGGAGGGAGGATTTATTTAGGTGGATATCGGTGGCCACCCACCTTTTCCAGCTGGAACAATACAGTTTTCTGACAATTTTGGTAATTTAATATTTTTAGCAGTTTTTAACTTCTGGGGCCATTTTGAGGGCCTAAATGAAGGTTTTTTGGGATCAAGCTTCTCGATGAAAGTCAAATGCCCTGATTGATCCCCCTAATTGAATCTCCTCGAAGATACCTTTCCAATGCGCTATCGTGCACCCCAAATGGAGATCGTGTGCCAAAGTTATGCCCCCAGAAAGTTGATACACCAAACTACCCAAAACGAGGTCCACAAAACTGTTGGTTTTTCATCTTCTGGGGTTAGGGTTTTGGATTTTATTTATGATAAAAAGGACTTTGGAGTCTCATTGTAAAATAATCTTCTTGTGAATGTGAGTAGTCGTCACATATCTTCTCAGAGATAAGTTTCCACCATTCTAGCGAGTCTCTCACTCTGTATTTTTACAGTCTTTGTACATTTATTTCATTAATAGAAATCGTGTATTACTGTATATCTGTGAGTCTTTTTATATCTCTGATTGTTACACATCAAAATTACTCACTTCAATAGTGTTGCATTTTGTCCATAAGTGTCACAAGTGTCACAAAAATCATACTGCCATCTCGCCTATGTCGTGTCTCGAACGACATCACAAGGACACTTGAGACACCCTCAAAGACTGGTTTAAGAAGGAGAAATCATCTGATGAAGAGTACAAAGAATTTTCCATGAAGAGAACTACTTAAAAATCAATTTTGAAGGCCATCTCTCCCCTACCCACTATCAGGGAGTGCCAGCACTCCCTACCCCTCTTTGGGGGAGAATTCCAGCACTTTGTGCACCCTTCTGGGGTAGCACTTGGCTTGTTTGGGGAAATTTTGGGCAGCTCTCCCCTACCCATTGTCAGGGAGTGCCAGCGCTCCCTACCCTTCTTTGGGGGAGCATTGCAACACTCTGTGTCCCCTTCTGAGGGAGCGTTGGGATGTTTGAGGGGAATCTTTGACTGTTGAAGAAAATCAGGGGAAAATCCCCCTCATCTCTGGAGTTTGTTGGATTTGAATCTGAGGTCAAGGATGGATCTTAGGGAGGATCCACAACTGATGGAGAAAGATCCTTAACCTATCCAAAGAATATCTAAGGTGGTTGGGCCTCTCCAAGATTATATAAGGAGGCCTTCTCATGGTGAAAATCACAGGGCAGTTTAGAGGCATCAAACTTATGATCTCACAAGGGAGATTTATCAGTGAAAGTCACAGTCATTTTGATAGTGGAACTTTTGAGCAAGGGTCTGGACAAAGAGATCTTGGTGAAGTTGTTGCATCTACATCTATGGTTGTAAGCACTTTGCTTTGTTTTCATTAATATAAATATGTGCTTGGCATGTTTTCTTTAAGTTTGTGTATGTTTCATGAACTTGTTTCTTTTGATAGATCTATTATGAAGCTAATCATGGTAGAGTAGGAAGTATATTTCGTTGTTGTTGCTCATTATATTGCAGGACCTTCTGAAGAACTTGGAGATCAAGATCACCCTGGATCGAGCAAGGACAAACATCTTAAAGGTATTTACCTTTATTTATTCTTCTTCCTTGAATAGTTTAGCTTCATGAAAAGGAATGTCAGTGTCCACATTAGGACCTTTTTGTCTTGGTTATAGGGGTCTAGTATCCAAGAGGAAATCCACTTGTCCTCAGGGGGATTTTCCTGTAACAGAAATTGGCGACTCCACTGGGGAAGGAATCCTATTTTTCTTTTCTTGGTTTGTCCCTTCACTTTTCCCACCTTTCATATCACTTTTACTATTTGTTCATCATCCATTAGCCTTCTCCTACCTTCACTAGCAATTTCACCAATTTTTGTGCATTCTGGGTGAGCTTTTCTTCTTTTTTTGACTGTTTTTTGAATTTCTAGGTGGCTCAACTCTCCCTTGTAGGTCATACTAGAGCGCCAGCACTCCCCTACAGTGTCTTAGGCAGTGTTACAACACTCTATGCACCCTTCTGGGGAAGCGCTAATCTCTTTTTTGAGAGTTTTTGCCTTCTTCTGCTCAGTCTTTTGCAGCCTTTTGTAGAGATCTTTACCTAGAGTTTGTCATTGGTTTGTGAAGCTGTTTGGATTGGTTTTTGATGGTTTTTTATTCTTATAACTCCCTATTGTTTTTCTTGGAGCTTGAAACCTTTTTTAGAAATGTGAAATTGTCTTTTCTAGTTGTTTTTTGACAAGACAATTTTGAGTGATTTATCTTTCTCCCTATCATTTCTTGGATTCTTATCTGCATTTTATTGTATTCCTTGAATCATTTATTGGTTGTAGAATCCTTGATGGTTTTCTTTCTTGTTAGAACAAGTATCTACTTTTTTTCTTTCATACCTCACTTCCTTGAGTGCACGCTTTGTTTGTAGTCCTTTTGCTTCATGTCTTTTGCATCTGCATAGGACTCTTTCTCCTAATTGAAAGTAGTGGAGCATTGAAGGTTTTGTATTTAATTTCTGTATAGTTCATAATAAAACAAAGAAGATAAATGCATTTTTTCTTTTGGGCAGTGAAACTAGCTTGCATTTGAAGTAGCAAAATTGCATGGTTTTTGGCTTTTTTGGGACATTGTGCATCTGTAATGATGAATGTTTTCTCCTTATTGTAACATAGCTTTCATCGAAATGAAAAGATTGCATCTTCATATCTTTGCATAAATTTCGAGTCAGTCAAAACACCATATTGTCCACGCCATTTTCCTTTTGAGTAACAATGGCCTTAAAAATAAAGCGCTAAACTAAAAATTGATTAGACATTTTTATATTTTCTGGTAGCAAACCTACATCAGATTAGTTGTAGGGCTTTGGAATAGGTGTAAAAGATAACTTCCCAAAGCTAAAAAAAAAACATAGAATATTGTGTTAGGGAGCAGTGAAATCTAATTGCTACATTTTGTCCGGGGAAGTTCTTCTCATACAAGGGTCAAACATGAGGTCGCATTTAGACTAGCAGAGTTACTCACCCTGCTTTGTTGGTCTTGGTGTAGAGATTGTGTGTATTATGGGGGTCGCTTGAAGATATACCCACAATGATGAGTGGAAGCCTTTCAAGTTGATTTTGGGCCAAATACCATGCCCTTGCACGTGGATCGGACTGTCGACTGTTTCCCCAGGCATCATTGGTGTAGTTGGTAACCTTAGTGGACTATCTCTTTAGGGTCTTTACACAAGGTGATTGTGAAGGGGCAAGTCTTCACAGTACCTGAAATCGAAGTTGGCCAAACTCACTCAGGATCCTTGGAGGGTATACCCATGTTTATGTGTGGGAGCTTGCACCAAGGCGTAAGTCCGTTAAGCAGGTTGTCAACGTAACTTTTCCACCTGCTCTATCTCAGCCCCTTCTTACTTTGTTCTCGCGATGTTGGATTTCATCACCAACTAGTGTGCTCATTGTGAGAAGGTTTTGTTTGTTTGCTTGTTTACTATATTTTTAGCGTGTACTGTTTGTTCTCCCTGGCAAAATCTAGGTTGGATCTTTATTTTTTATGGCGTCAATTCCCGAAATGACCAATGAAGGAAACCCTTTTCCAGGGGAAACCTTTGTTTTTCCTTCTTACGGAAACATTGGTCCTCCTCACATCGCTACTTTGAGCCTTCCAGGTCTCACAATTGGGTTACCGGTATGGTTGTTTTCCACTCCAGTGATCTCAAATGCAAGTGCTTCAGATGTAAGCATACCACCCACACATCAACCTCATGTCGACCTTTCTCCTTCTTCACTCGTCAGGTCTCCTTCCATTTCTCCTCCTTCACCTAGTGAAAGCTCTAAAGCGAGTATCCAAGTTGATAATAATAAGAAGAAGAACCAGAAAGGGACCAAGCCTCCAACTACATCAAATGTTGGATCCAAGCAACCAGCTACTGTTAATAGTATTGAGAATGTTGATGAGGTCGATAAGACTACAATGAAGAATCTGAAACCTAAATTCCCTTGCAGTCTTTGTAAGGGTGACCACTTTCTGAGGGATTTCCCTGGTATTCCCAAGGTCTTATAAATGTGGTCATCCATGTCATCGGCCCCCGATGTACATGTTGGTGATGCCCCGTCAACTAGTGGCATTAAGGTTGGTAAGAAGAAGACAATTTTCAAATTTCCTTGTATGTTATGCGAAGGTGATCATTATTCTCACCTTTGTCCTCGTATGGACGAGGCTTCTTCTCTTTGGGTAAAGCTTCAACTCCCAACTCATTATCGTAAGATTTCCCCCAACCCATCGTTAGTTGTTGGAATGGTCAATCTGGTTCCATCCTCGGTCAGTTCGGTTGATCAAGTGGTCAATCTAGTTTCATCCTTGGTTGAACCACTAACCAAAGTAGTTGATCCATTTTCATCATCGATCAACCCCACTTTTCATCTGAAAAGTGAAACCCAAGTGAATGATACAGTCCCTTCATTGGTCAATCCCACCCTTCATCTGAAGAGTGTTAACGTGGTCAATCCCACTCCTCCTCTGACGAGTACCAAAGTGGTTACTCTAGTCCCTTCATCGGTTAGTCTGGTTGATCATGTAGTCAATTTGGTCACGTCCTTAGTTGAACTAGTTGAAAAAATGGTTGATCCAATCCCATCTTCGGTCGATCTCAGTCTCCCGTTAGAGAGTGCAACCCAAGCGGTCAATCATTTTCCACCTATTGACCCCATTCTCCCCTTGGATAATGAAACCCAAGTGATCGATTTGATGTCGTTGTCGATCGATCCTACTCTCTCGCTAGAGAGTAAACTCGATTATGCCCAGGTTTTTCTCGTTGATACAGAATCTACCATGCTGGGGGGCATTCCTCCTTCTCTCGCGAAACCCCCTCCAAGTAATGAGGCCATCCTTTTTTATTGGGGTGTGCTAATTGGACCTCATCTTCCCTCTCACATTCCTTTCAATATTACAGTACAGGTTTATGGTCAGGACGTTCCTCATGCACTGATGGATGAAGGTTCATCCATTAGTATTTTTTCCTCTATTGCTTGAAAAGCTTTGGGTTATCCTCGGCTTGTGTCAGTTACCCAGCCTCTGTTCGCTTTTAACAGAAGAACTAGTCACCCTTTAGGGATCCTTCCCCAGTTTTCTGTAACTTTGGGAGGGAAAATATTCTTTATTGACGTTATGGTAGTCGAGGACCCCTTGGATTTCGATTTACTCCTTGGGCGAGATTATGTCTATGCCATGAAAGTTATTGTGTCCACTCTTTTTTGTTTGATATATTTCCCGCACGATGGAATAATGGTGACTATTGATCAACTTTTGTGCATTGGTCCTGACTTGATTACCAACCCAATGACCTCCCTAAATGGTTCTTATATGCAGTCAGCATCACCCCTGCCACAGGTCAATTATGTGGCATTGTCTCCCATGAATTCAACTTTTGATGACTTAGATCTGGTAGTTGACATGGTGATCTCTTTGGTAGGGCTATTGGAGCCTAATCTCCTTACCCCTGACGAGACCCTTGACATGTGTTCCTTCTGTATCATTCTTCTTCCATCCAATGAAGATCTCTTGGAATCCATGACCAAGTTTTGTCCCTTGACATGGTGTCCTTACAGAGAGTTATCCTCTTGGAAACCATGATCAAGAAGAAGTCACGAGCATGGTTTCTCTTCTCTATGGAAAGCTTATTAAAAAATGAAACAGAGGTCTTGAGCATAGTTTTCCTTTCTGTAGCAAGCTCATTAAAAATGAAACAGAAATATGGGGATTGAACCCAGAGCCTTGAGCATAGTTTTCCTCTCTATAACAAGCTCATTAAAAAATGAAACAGAAGTCATGAGCATGGTTTTCCTCTCTGTGGAAATCTCATTAAAAAATGAAACAGAGGCCTTGAGCATAATTTTTTTTTCTCTCTATAGCAAGCTCGTTAAAAAATGAAACAGAGATCTGGGGATTGAACCCGGAGCCATGAGCATAGTTATTTTCTTGTGTAAAGATCATTAAAAAAATGAAACGGTCACCTCTCCTACCAAGTCGATTCTTTCGTTAGGTCTCATATTTGATACTTCATCTCATCCACCTGTATCATTTTTCTCCATCTAGTACAGAAATTGGTGACAACCTCAAAGTCGGTGAATGATTTGAAGCTTAAGGGGCATGTCTCCAGCCTTTGATGATCATTCTGGAGTTAAGCCACTAGCTTTCAAGATGGGGGCGAAGTACTGAGCTTAGACTTTAATCTTTCTCATGCTCATAAAAAACATGAGAATGCAACCGAGTAGACTTTTATCACTTTTTCAAACTCGTAAAGGTTATACGAAAAAAGGAACCCCTTGGAGTCTCCTTTAAGCTCTTTTTCAGACTCTCTAAACATGAAAAGATTGTTGAGTGATCTTGCTTCCTTTCCCACTCGTTAAAAGGTTTGAAAGGGTGTCTTTCGAGTGATAATTTATCTCTTTTTCGGCCTTGCGAGACTAACATTACGAAAAAGGACAACACTAGAGTCATCTTTAAGTTCTTTTCAGACTCCCTAAACATGAAAAATCATCGAGTTTACCTTCTCTGGACTCATTAAACAATCATACATTGAAGGGCCCATACGGGACTGAACCCTTACTTCTTCCAGTTCGTTAAACAAAGGAAGAGAGACTTACCGAAGGTGAGTTATATCGAGCATGTGTTACCCTCCTCGAGCTTGTTAAATTAAAAAGAGGTACTTGTCTATATGAATGGGGGGGGGAATTGAAGGAAGCAAGCCAAGCATTTTTTGGGAACATTAAAGGTCACTCTTATGGTCGCCCTTGAAAACAACACTTTGTCTTTGCACGCATTTTAAATCCACTGAACCTCTGCACTTAACCAATCTTCTGAGTTTTCTTACTCCTTTGGGTCACCTGACAAAATTCATCGTATCCATTGCATCATCATGTTTTGGTACATGTCATGTTTCTGTTGTTGTGCCTCGGTGTTCAAGAGAAGTATCTGCCCTGAGAGTCAACCATCACAAATTTCCTGTTTCAATACATGTGTCATCCCATGTTCATTTGATCCACCAATTTACATCTTTGTGTCTATTTTGTGTCATTGATGGGGGATACATCAAGGCCCTCTTGCGACAAGTCTATTCTTGTCGACTTCAACACATTATCTGGGAACTAGACTTAGAATCCAGTTAGTACCTTGGGACCTACATGCCTCAATGGAAGGCCTCCTTGCTTTCGACAGTGGGTTACATCATTGACCCCTGATCGTATGATTCCACGGATGTTCGACTTCAGCACATTTTTTCACATTCACTAGAATGTACTAGGGTACCTTGGGAATTATTGACATCAATGGTGATTTCCTTCACGCTTGTTAACTGTTTACCTCATCGACCAGTAATCAAGTGGTTTCTGCCATGTTTGACATCAAAACATCTATTCACATGGTTAGACTTGTACTGCATCGGGATCAGTAAGAAGACCCTGGGTTGAGTGATCACTCTAATATATATACTTTGCTTAGGTTACGATGGAGTTTCTCTTGAATATTGACACGTATATTGTCATATAGATCCACTTTGTATTGGTTTGTGGCTATGTCTTGTTGTCTCGTAGATCCACTGTGTATTTTTCGTGGCTACAATCAGTTCATATCATGGAAGTATATAACCACATTGTATCTTGGGTGGCTATACCTTTTTGTTAATACAATTATGGATCCACAATGTATTTTATGGTGGCCATACCTTGCAAGTCTTTATCACCAAAGCATAGGTATGCCTTCCTTGGGTTTGAAACATCTCATTATATTTGTTTGATGGTTGTGTGTAGCTTCTGCTAGGTTCTCCGAGTCCATACCCTTTCTCAAAAAAGTCTACAAAGTATTTTATTCATCACGTCTTCTAGCTTCTCACTTTGGGGGGAAATCTATTACACATCAAAATTACTCACTTCAATAGTGTTGCAAGTGTCGCATTTTTTCCATAAGTGTCTCAAGTGTCACAAACATCATACTACCATCTTTCTTATGTTGTGTCTCAAACGACATCACAAGGACACTTGAGACACCCTCAAAGACTGGTTAAAGAAGGAGAAATCATCTGATGAAGAGTACAAAGCATTTTCCATGAAGAAAACTACTTAAAAATTAATTTTGAAGGCCAACGCTCCCCTACCCACTATCAGAGAGTGTCAGCGCTCCCTACCCCTCTTTGTGGGAGCGTTGGGCTTGTTTAAGGAAATTTTGGGCAGCACTCCCCTACCCATTGTCAGGGAGTGTCAGCACTCCCTACCCTTCTTTGGGGGAGCGTTTCAACACTCTATGTCCTCTTTTGAGGGAGCGCTAGGTTGTTTGAGGGAATCTTTGACTGTTGAGGAAAATCAGGGAAAAATCCCCCTCATATTTGGAGTTTGTTGGATTCAAATCTGAGGTCAAGGCTGGATCTTAGGGAGGATCCACAAATGATGGAGAAATATCTACAACCTATCCCAAGAATCTCTAAGGTGGTTGGGCCTCTCCAAGCTTATATAAGGAGGCATTCTCATGGTGAAAAGTACAGGGCAGTTTAGAGGCATCAAACTTATGATCTCATAAGGGAGATTTATCAGAGAAAGTTACAGTCATTTTGATCGTGGAACTTTTGAGCAAGGGTCTGGACAAAGAGAGCTTGGTGAAGTTGTTGCATCTACATCTATGGTTGTAAGCACTTTGCTTTGTTTTCATTAATACAAATATGTGCTTGGCCTGTTTCCTTTAAGTTTGTGTATGTTTCATGAACTTGTTTCTTTTGATAGATCTATTATGAAGCTAATCATGGTAGAGTAGGAAGTATGTTTCGTTGTTGCTGCTCATTGTATTGCAATACCTTCTAAAGAACTTGGAGATCAAGATCAGCCTAGATCGAGCAAGGACAAACGTCTTAAAGATATTTACCTTTCTTTCTTCTTCTTCCTTGAATAGTTTAGCTTCATGAAAAGGAATGTCAGTGTCCACATTAGCACCTTTTTGTCTTGGTTATAGGGGTCTATTATCCAAGAGGAAATCCACTTGTCTGCATGGGGATTTTCCTCTAACACCAATATATCTCTGTTATATTGTTGTCTATCTTGCAATATCTCTGAATATTTATGTGTTATATCTCCGCTCTCATTTCGTGCTAAAAATAATCTGTATCAGTGGTATCATAGCAGGTTGCTCTTGATCGTTTTCAGTGCATGTCCCCGACGAGGTCCGAGTATAGCAAGTTGGGTCTCAAGCTTGTCTCTCTTGAGGACAATCACTATCGTACACCCAAGAAACCCTTAATGGTGAAATAAAAGAAAAATGACAGAGCAGACGATTCTATCAATATGTTGCTTGAGCAAGCTCTCACGTGACATAGGGACGAAATGATGCAGAATTTTTCCCACATCCTTCAACGCCTGCCAATAGCATCATGCACATCTTCATCAAGTTGTCACTTTGGAGGCACCTCTCCTTTCAAGGTACAAGTTAATTTTGATATTCTTGTATTTGAAGGATAGATAGATGCAGAAGCCCTAGACAAATGGTTAAATATGCTACAAGGTTATTTCTCTTTTCACAATTTTTTCGGCAGAGAAAATATCACCTTCACACTCCTTAAAGCAATCCCGCATGTCAAACATTGGTGGGAAACTTACTGGGAGTAGAGTTCCACGGATGAGTCTGGAATATATGGGGTCGATCCCACTTGGGAATTTTTTGTGGATGTGGTAAAGGAACAGTATTATCCTGTTGGAAACTATGAGGACCAATACATGAGATGGACCACACTACGGCAAGAGAGGGGCCAAGTAGTTCTGAAGTACACCAATACCTTCCATACCTTGCCAACCAAGTTGGGTATCAAGGACTCTGAATGAAATTTGGTTCTAAAATATTGTGGAGCTCTACACAGATACATCCAAATTGAAATGGATTTTCTGGACATCTCATCACTCGGTTATGCTTATCAATATGTTATTAAAATCGAGCAGAAGTTTAATCAGTAGAACAAATGGGAATTTGGATCTGCAAATCCACAACAACCAAAGTATGAGAAATACGCCCTAACAAACATCTTCCTAAAAACTAGTCTAAGCCACATGAACAGAAGGGTCACGAGAAGACAAAGAGGAACACTGGAAAATGGTGTGATTTCCACAAAATCCCCTTGCACAACACCGATGAATGTCGTTCAAAACAGTCATTGGTGGTCGAGATCAAAGATAAGGAGCCAAACCCTGATTCTGAATCTGATTCTGAAAATACTGGTAAAAGATAGATCATCGACGCATACCCCACTGCTATTGTCGCTACTGCCACAATTCAACCAGAAGAACCAACAGATCCAGAAGAAGTGGAACACCTTTTTCTTTCACAGATGTGAGTGAAGGGGAMCCYGCTGCATTTTATTGTTGATAGCGGAAGCTAGAAGAACCTCATCTTAACAGAGGTCGTCAAATAGTTGGGATTGTCGACAACACCATACCCATAGCCATACAACATTGGGTGGCTTTACCAAGGACAATATCTTCGTGTCAGCCAACAATGTCAATTGTCATATGACATCCAGCCCTTCAAGGATGGTGTATTATGTGATGTTTCCCCACTGGACGTTTGTGATGTTCTCTTGGGCCAACCATATATGTGGAAAAGCCATGTTGTTTATGAGTCTCAACCCCGCAATGTCATTATTTCTCTAGGGGGTCATCTCTATAGAATACCATAGGTAGTTCCGGCTACTGTTCCACCTAAACAATGTCGCAAGGCAGTATATCACACAACAAAATTTAGCTTCTTCACAATATGTTCAAAAGGTGAACAAAAGGATACTGCAACCATTACAGCCTCATCCCAAGCACCTTTTATCCAACAGAAGCAGGTCGACAAGATTGCAGCAAAGTGTAAATATTCCTTTTGCACACAGGAATCTCAGGTAGCTAGACTGGTTAAAAAGGTCCAACCCTTCCAGCCACATGTTATTGACAACCTTCAACAAGCTAAGCAATGCAACTTCTCCAACAAGGTAAGCAGCTCATCAAGATGCAGATTCAACAAACGCTTTTCCCTCTCCTCTGGGAACTCAACGCAATGGAGACCCTTTCTTCCTAAGGAGGGAGGATTGATCCAGTTGGATATCAGTGGCCACCCACCTTTTCCAACTGGCTCAAAATAGTTTTCTGACAATTTTGGTAATTTACTATTTTTAGCAGTTTTTAACTTCTAGGGCCATTTTGAGGGCCTAAATGAAGGTTTTTTTGGATTGAGCTTCTCAATTATAGCTGAAGACTCTGATTGATCCCCCTAAATGAATCTCCTCGACGATATGTTTCCAACGAGTTATTATGCACCCCAAACGAATATTGTATGCCAAAGTTACGTCCTCGGAAAGTTGATACACCAAACTACCCAAAACGGGGTCCACAAAATTGTTGGTTTTTCATCTTCTGTGGTTAGGGTTTTGGATTTTCTTTATGATAAAAAGGCCTATGGAGTCTCATTGTAAAAGTATCTTCTTGTGAATGTCAGTAGTCGTCACATCTCTTCTCAGAGATAAGCTGCCACCAATCTAGCGTGTCTTTCACTCTATATTTTTACAGTCTTTGTACATTTATTTCATTAATAGAAATCATGTATTATTGTATATATGTGACTCTTGTTATATCTCCAATATATCTTTGTTATATTGTTGTCTCTCTTGCAATATCTCTGAATATTTTTGTGTTATATCTCCGCTCTCATTTTGTGCTGAAAATAATCTGGATCAATGGTATCAGAGTAGGCTGCTCTTGATCGTTTTTCAGTGCATGTCCCCGATGAGGTCCAAGTATAACAAGTTGGGTCTTGAGCTTGTATCTCTTGAGGACAATCACTCTTGCACACCCAATAAACCCTCAATGGCAAAAGAAAAGAAAAACAATAGAGAAGACAATTCTATCAATATGTTGCTTGAGCAAGCTCTCATGCGACAGAGAGACGAAATGATGGAGAATTTTTCCCACATCCTTCAACGCCTGCCGATAGAATCAGGCGCATCTTCATCAAGTGGCCACTTTGGAGGCACCTTGCCTTTCAAGGTACAAGTTAATTTTGATATTCCTGTATTTGAAGGACATATAGATGCAGAAACCCTAGACAAATGGTTAAATCTGCTAGAAGGTTATTTCTCTGTTCACAATTTTTCTGACAGAGAAAAGATCACCATCGCACTCCTTAAATATCTCCCCCATGTCAAACATTGGTGGGAAACTTACTGGGACCAGAGTTCCACAGAGGAGTCTGGAATATATGGGGTCGAGCCCACTTGGGATTTTTTTATGGATGCGGTAAAGGAACAATATTACCCTATTGGCATCTATGAGGACCAATACATGAGATGGACCACACTGCGGCAAGAGAGGGGCCAAGTAGTTCCACAGTTCACCAATACCTTCCATACTTTGCACACCAAGCTGGGTATCAAGGAATCTAAACAACATTTGGTTCTAAAATACCGTGGGGCTCTACACAGATACATCCAAACTAAAATGGATTTTCTGAACATCTCATCACTCGGTTATGCTTATCGATATGTTGTTAAAATCGAGCAGAAGTTTAAGCACTAAAACAAATGGGAGTTCGGATCTGCAAATCTGCAACAACCAAAGTATGAGAAAGACAGCCCTAACAAATAACTTCTTGAAAGCCAATCTAAGCCACAAGAAAAAAAGGGTCACGGGAAGACAAAGAGGGACACCGGAAAATGGTGTGATTTCCACAAAATCCCCTAGCACAACACCAATGAATGTCGTTCAAAATAGTCATTGGTGTTCGAGATCAAAGGCAAGGAGTCAAACCCTGATTCAGAATCTGACTATGAAAATACCGGTAAAAGACAAATCATCGACGCAGATCCCACTGCTATTATCAAGACCGTAACAATTCAACCAGAAGAATGGTGTGATTTCCACAAAATCCCCTAGTACAACACCAATGAATGTCGTTCAAAATAGTCATTGGTGTTCGAGATCAAAGACAAGGAGTCAAACCTTGATTCAGAATCTGACTATGAAAATACTGGTAAAAGACAAATCATCGACGCAGATCCCACTGCTATTATCAAGACCATAACAATTCAACCAGAAGAACCAACAGATCCAAAAGAGGGGGAACGCCTTTTTCATTCACAGATGTGGGTGAAGGGGACCCTGCTACATTTTATTTTTGATAGCGGAAGCCAGAAGAACCTCATCTCAGCAGAGGTCATCAAATAATTGGGATTGTCGACAACACCACACCCGCAGCCACACAACATCGAGTGGCTTCACCAGGGATGAGATCTTCATGTCAGCCAACAATGTCGACTGTCATATGGTATCCAACCCTTCAAGGATGAGGTATTATGTGATGTTGCCTGACTGGATGTTTGTGATGTTCTCTTCGGCCAACCATATATGTGGAAGCGCCATGTTGTTTATGAGTCTCGACCTCGCAGTGTCATTGTTTCTCTGGGGGGTCATCTCTACATAATACCAGAGGTAGTTCCGACTACTATTCCACCTAAATAGTGTCGCAAGGTAGTATCTCATACTACAAAATTCAACTTCTTCACAATCTATTCAAAAGGTGAACAAAAGGATACTGCAACCACTACAGCCTCAGCCCAAGCACCTTCTATCCAATAGAAGCAGGTCGACAAAATTGCATCAAAGTGTAAAGATTCATTTTGCACACAGGAATCTCATGTAGCTAGACTGGTTAAAAATGTCCAACCCTTCCAGCCACATGTTCTTGACAACCTTCCACAAGCTAAGCAGTGCAACTTCTCCAACAAGGCAAGCAGCTCATCAAGATGTAGATTTAGCAAATGCTTTTCCCTCTCCCCCGAGCACTCAAGGCAATGGAGACCATTGCTTCCTAAGGAGGGAGGATTGATCCAGGTGGATATCGGTGGCCACCCACCTTTTCCAACTGGATCAAAACAGTTTTCTGACAATTTTGGTAATTTACTATTTTTAACAATTGTTAACTTCCGGGGCCATTTTGAGGGCTTAAATGAAGGTTTTTTGGGATCGATATTCTCAATGAAAGTTGAAGGCTCTGATTGAACCTACTAAATGAATATCCTCGATGATACCTTTCCAACGAGCTATCGTGCACCCCAAACAAAGATCATATGCAAAAGTTACTCCCCCAAGAATTTGATACACCAAACTACCCAAAACGGGGTCCACAAAATTGTTGGCTTTTCATCTTCCGGGGTTAGGGTTTTGGATTTTCTTTATGATAAAAAGGCCTTTGGAGTCTCATTGTAAAATCATCTTCTTGCGAATGTGAGTAGTCGTCACATCTCTTCTCATAGATAAGCTACCACCATTCTAGCGAGTCTTTCACTCTGTGTTTTTACAGTCTTTGTACATTTATTTCATTAATAGAAATCGTGTATTATTGTATATCTGTGACTCTTGTTATAATTCTGATATATCTCTATTATATTGTTGTCTCTCTTGCAATATCTCTAAATATTTATGTGTTATATCTCTGCTCTCATTTTGTGCCGAAAATAATTTGGATCAGATTTGTTAAAGAGAGAGTCTTTGCGTGGCGTGACCAGCTTTGGTGGCTGGGTATATTACATAGGTGGGGAATTGAATGAAGTTACACTTGGTGCTGGGAGAAGATTATATGGGTCGTGGACCATTAAATAATTCATAGAATAGAGGGGTTTTAGATCAAACCCATTTTTATCCAAAGTCAAAACATTAAACATAGTGATGGTGATTAGGGCAAGTGGACTGTAATTTCTCTGTTGCTTGTATGGAGAATTCCTTGCTTTAAACATGAGGCCTCCTTGGCTAGTTCATTCATTATTTTGTTGTTTCCCCTTAGAATGTGGTAAAAGGTTACCTCATTGAGTTTATGAATTACTTGTTGAAGACGAAGATTGTTTGTATCGTCTTACTTTCTCACTTTGATTCTGCATTGTTTGGCAGCTTTGATTATTAACTCAGAATCCCCCATGATCACCATTTTTTATTCTTTCAGCATTGGATATTCTTAACCCCATAAACAAAGCAAGAAACTTTATGTGATTATTAGAGGCTTGCCCCATTCCCAAGGAGAAGGCTAATCTTTATGTTCCATCGAGGTCTATCAAGATCCCCCCTGCTCCTGCTATGCTATCTTTTTAACTGAACATCACAAACCCCATTAATCAATTATATTACTAACTGATATTTAATAATATTCCTCAATAAAAATCCATAATTGTATAAAAAAATTATTAAAACCTTTATTTCAATATGATTTTCATTAATAATTTACTTTTTATAAATTTAGTTAAAAATACATCAAGATTATTACTATCATCCTAAATGTCTCTAACACGATTTTAGACTAATATCTCAATTACAAAAGACTAAATAAATTATAAAGTAAACTTAGTACTTAAAATTTTATATAATTATAAAAGAAAAATTCTTCATATGTTTTCATATACCTTCATATATCATTTATAACGAATGAGTTTAATTGAAAGGCTACAAACGAGATAAAAGGGAAGATACAATTGATTGAACGTTGATTTAAATTAATAAACTTCGTCACTCATTTTGGGAATAACCTTCGAATGCCTCAAGCTCTCGTCGCCGCATTTAATTCCAAATGAGGATTATTCACATTATCAAAGAACATATCTGAGCTCTATAGAAAATCTTCTTCTACTAATGATTTTACAGTCTCCACCATTCCAACTATAGTTTCACAATTCGATCTAGCTAAGCCAAACATGGTGGTTAAGCCAAGTCCTCAGTATCCTCTTATTCGTATGGCTCCCAACTATTAAAGTATTAGTTTATGTTGGAGGAGCCTCGTTAATTAGGTTAAGATGACCAAGGGATGTAATCGAGTTGGTTGCTTTGATTGATGTTGTAACCAAATTTATTGTGTAATTCCTTAGATTACAACATTGGTTCTGTTGGTAGTAGTATTGAAGTGGTACTTGTAGATTAGTTGCATACATGCATAGATGTTAAGCGAGGATGAGATTAGTGACCGTTATGAGAGAAATTGAGAGAATTACTTGAAGAATTACCCTAGGAGAAATTGATTGGCCCTTGTTCAAGATAGGGCATGCTTTTTCATAGAAACTCATGAGAAGTTTATAGAATCAATTCTTTTGAAGATAAAGAAGACCGTGGACATACTTTCTCATGAACAATAGCATAGAAGATGAAAATATGCTATTAAAATTGATTGACGGATATGAGATGAATTTGTATGAGTGGGTTGAAAAGTTTGTTGAATATTTTTGTGAAGAACAATTAATTGAATAATGCACATCCCTAGATGACATAAAAGGAGATTGTACGAGGAATTACATTATAGTTTCCCTTGCGATGTACCAATCTTATTAAATAAATTCATCATTGACAAAGGAGTTGGACACATTGTCAAAGCACAACCTCCCTTAAGAACCTAATCTTCCCTTACTAGAAGAAAAAAAGAAGAGGAGTGGGAGTATTTCTTGACAAAATGAACACAATTGCAATGATCACCATCATCGACTAAGAGTAAATTTGGGATCAGTGTCATGGGACTAGTCACTCATGAGATGCCTTTGAGAAGAAGAAAAACCCTAGTCGACTCACATTAAAGAAGAAGGAGACTGAAAGAAAGTGTAAGCATGCTAAGACTCAAAAAATAAACAAGCATCAACTAAGAGATAAATAAAGTATACAATGGAAAACGAGTCAAAGAAATGAATTGAAAGAAGAATAAGAGAATACAAACCCTTGGTCAACTTGCAGAAATTTATCAAGTGAGACAAAAGACAAAGAAGAAGATCTGAGCTAAGTCATGTCATGAACACTTGTCGATCCAAAGGAGAAGAAGGTCTAGTAGATTAATGGGTTATGTAATGCTAACCTTATTTGAGTTGAGACTCGATGAAGATAGATTATATGTCGAAAAGGAAGTAATTGCAATGGTTCCTAACCTATATGAGAATCTTTAGACGATGGAGGCAGGATTGAGAGCCCTACATCCTCAAAAAATATTGAAATGATGGAGGTCAATGAGTCAGGACCTATGATACTTATAACATCATATCCAACATGACAAAATCTCAACATAATTAATGAAATCCTTCAACACCACTTGCATATTGAACTTGGTCTAACCTCAATTTGGAGTCAAATAGGTAAATATGGTCAAGTCCCTGACATAATTTGGATCTAAAGGTTGTAGATGGAAGCTAATTGGATCAATATTATACATGAGGGAGGAGAGAATAACTTCCTTGTACAATTTGATGATCTCATGGGAGTGCCCCCCTAAAGAAGTTCAAATGCCATCAATTGGGGATTGCCAGAAAGAGACACAACCAAAAAGAAATAGCATGGTCAAATATAGAGACCAAGATTATCAAATATAAGAAGTCAAATAAGAAGAAAGAAGTTGAGAGATTCCTACCAAAAATATAAACTATAATAGTCAAAAGACACTAGTCAAAATTTTAAATCAATGGATTCTAAATTAACCACTACCACTACCACTGACCACGCCATTAAACATGTTAATGGTAATGAATATGACCTGCATCAATGCAAGACACCTCCCTCTTTATGAGGGTGATGAAGATCCAAATAGGCATTGATTTATATGTGATGCAATGGATGTTACTGATGAGAAAAAAAATGGCACAGTTTATGGGTGCATTGAGAAAAGGAGATTTGATCTAGTTCATCAATTTCACTAAAAATCATAGCAAAACAAAGGACGAAATCAAGAATATTTTCCCATCAGTATTTAATATCTAGGATATTAAGTATCTTGAAACACAAAAAATAAAAATAAATTAAACATATGCCAAATGAGTAGGTTTGAGACTATAATAAGAGATTCAAGGAACTACTTAGCAAGATCCCCTACACAATCAACAAAGAGATATGTGTGCAATGGTTCATTGCTAGCTTGCTCCAGAAAATTAGGCCACCCTTGAGAATGCATGAAATTAAATGATGTGAAGAGACACTTGAGGAATCACAACACATTGAATTCAATGATGATTGGGTGATGTCGTTGACTTATAAAGAGTTGAGGAAAAATTAGAAATCATGCAAAGATCATTGAGGGATGTCACAATGAGATGATCGGACTTATGTGTACCATGTATGAATCAGGGTAAAAAAAAATGACCATAAATATAAAAAATCGATCGACAAACATCAGGATGCCATAATAGTTCAAGTCAAATATTATTGTGAAATTTGTGAAAGTATAATGCACCACATTGTAAAAGATTACCCACGCAACTTGAAAAATGTTAAGCATAAGTGGTGTGTTATTTGTGAAGAACCCACTCATAGTATGTTAGAATGCCAATGTAATGGAATAAATAAACCTAATTACCAAATTATATACCATGCCCAAGCTGCAGATCAAAACCAAGCTCAAGAGGGAGGAAGAGGTGATGACATTTATCAAAGAAGAGGTGGCTACAGAGGTCAAGGTGGTTGATATGGAAGTTAAAGTTGTCAACGTGGAGGTTGGGGAGGATACTCTATAAAAATGTGTTTTGTATGTTATAAAGAACACCACTTAAATCCTAATTGTCCCTGGAAAGATGAGACTAACTTTAAATTTTGTACTAAGTGTGGAGTAGCAGACCATCATTGGAATATTGTCCAATAATGCTAGAAAAGATAATGAACAAAAGAAATGCCAATCTCTTAGAGAGTGTACCAAGACATGAAGAATTAAATTCTAAGAACTTAAATGTGGACACCGAGCTAAGAACAAATAAGAGGGAAGATCCACTGTTGTGGATAATCCTTTAGATTAAGTGTGAAAATATAAAAGATAGAAGTGTGTACCTAGATCCACGAAGTAAAAAAATATGTCTATTAACAAATCCATGGGCATGTTTAGAAGTATAGCTAAAGAAGAAGTATTGCAATACCTAATACCCAAAATATATCAAAGAGAGAAAGAAGTTGCCTTGGAAGAATTTGTAGACCTTATAAATAAAGAAAAATTAGGAGCAAGATTGATTGAACTAATGAACATATTGAAGAACTATAAAGATGGACACAAATATATTAAAATCCCATGCTAACTAAATCAAGGAGGATGGTCAATGACTATAACTCTCAAGTCAACCTAGAGGTAGAGGGAATTTTAATCCCTCGGATTGTGGTTGAATTTGGATCTCAAGTGACTATTCTATCAAGGGAGACATGGATCAAAATGGGGAGACCTAACCTAGTTAGCTCAAGGAACTTACTAAAGTTGGCCGATCAAATATTCATTGAACCCATCAAGTTGATAAAGAGTGTGGAAACAAATATCATGGGAATAACAATGGTGGTCAACTTTGAAGTAATATACCTAGTCGAAGGTACTACAACATACGTGGAATTAGCTAAAAGATCGGGAGGCATAAAAATGAAAACAATGATATCCTTGGAGAAAGACGGAATAAAACTAAAGGGGAATGGTAGAAGGATAATTATACATCCATATCTTGATGAAGGCACGCCTTGGTTAGAACCTTTTGATGAGGAAGTTGACATAAGGAAACTTTATCAAGTAATACAAGGAGGAGGAGAAAATGACAAGCCCAATGCTATAGGTTAATTACATCTAGGATCCCCCTTGTCTATGGGCCAAAACTTTGATACTACATTATATGAATGAGAGATATAGAACTACGATTCAAGAGAAAGAATCCATTGGACTATTGAATTTATAGCTAAGGATAGTCTCAAAACTTGCTTCTCAATAAGAGAAATACCAACAATCTATGAGAAAAAAAATTAGACAATACCCCACTATAATGCCCATAGACTCGAAGTCAACTACATTCCCCCATTGAGATTTAAAGAATGTGAGTCTCTCACTATACACATGAACAAGGTACCCAAACTATTAGAGAGAAGGTTTAACTTCAAAGTTTGGTGCAATCATTTATAGGAAAATCTACTTGTTAGTGGGATACCCATAGGGCACTATAGACTTGGGCTACCATCTATGGCTTATTTTATTGAAAGTTTTAGAGGAAAGAATCTAACAATAGTATTGCAAATAGAAAAGTTCAAACTTGTATTTGACCCAATGAGACACATTCAAGAATGTGAAAAGGAATGGAGGAGGATTGTGTAATGTGATGAAAGAACATGGCCACACATATTCCAAAATGCATTCGAAGACTTACCTTATAAGTGATACAAGATTGAAGAATCTAGTATAAAAGACTTCTCCTTCATGCTAATAAAGGTAGAACTAGAAGAAGTAGTTTAAGAAATACTATAATTCACATAAAACTAACCAATAGGAATGCAGAAGGGTGGGGAAAGTTGAAGGTTGACATAAGGTCGACATCGAATTGTAACATGTAACATGACAAGAAAGAGAACAAAAAACCTAGATAACTAGAAGAATCGAAATGGAAAATGAAATTTTTCTAGGGGAGAGCTTCAAATGGAGGAAAGATCACCCAAAGGTACTAAAATAAGTAAATTATGTGTTAAAAGTGACCTAACAAGCTAACTCGAAAAAAAGGAGAGTGTGAAAATTGACTATCCACCTAGGTACAATGAAGTTAAAGAAGGAGAAATGGTGTTGGATGAAACAAAGGGGCTAGGGTGGATGGATGCTAAACTCAAAATTAATAACTATATATTTTGAAGGATGATCGGCCAAAAATGGCTAAAATTGGAGACTACTAGTTGGAAAAGTAGACAACAAAAATAGTCAACTTGTTGAAGGAATACCACAAATTTTTTGCCTAGTATTACAAAGACTTGAAGTGTTTCATCAAATAAATGGGGGAGATGAAGATCAACCTCATCCCTAATGTTAAACCTGTAAAGAAAAGACCTTTGCAAGTTGGCTCATAATTATAAATAAAATGTACAAAGGGATATTGAAAACATGCTAGCAGTTGGCATCGTTTATCCAATAAATAAGTTAGAGTGGGATAGCCCCATGGTAGTTTAGTGAAAAAAGCATGACCCTAAGAAGTTAAGGATCCATGTTGATTTTATGGGATTAAACAAAGTAACACTCATATATCCCTTTCTAACCCCATTTGTAGATGCAATAATTAATGAGGCAGTAGGACATGAGTGCTACTCATTTATTGATGGATTTTTGGGGTATAACCAATTATCAATCACAAAGGAGGATCAAGAAAATACCACATTTGTAAAGAAGCTTGGATCATTTTCCTACATAGTCATGTCGTTTGGATTGAAAAATGCCCTAGATATCTTCTCAAGGATAATAGTAAAAGCATTTCAAGAGTACGTTTATAAAACCATGGTTGTTTACTTCAATGATTGGACTATTTACAACTTATTAAAAAATCACATACATAAACTCTGGATGATGTTGGAAAGGTGTCGATAGATAAGATTATATCCAAATATAAAGAAATGCATGTTTTCCACTCCAATTGCATATTGCAGTATCATGGGGTAGTTTAAAAACATGGAATTGATGTCAACTTGATGAATATCAAAGTTATACTCAACTTAAATCTCCCTACAACCTAAAACAAATATGAACTTTTTTGGACCTCACTAGGTATTATAGGAAGTTTATTGGGCATTACTCGGACATCACATTCCCCATGGATGAACTTTTGAAGAACGATGTTGATTTTATTTGGAGTGCAAATTGCAGTGAGTCATTTGTAACACAAAAAAGGAAGTTAAATGAAGAACCTATATTTAGATTTCCTAACTGGTCTAAGAAGTTCCATGTGCACACTAATGCATCGAACATAGCAATCGGGGTTGCTTTGGTAAAACCTGGATAAGAAGGAGTTGATCATCTAAATGTCTATGCCACGAAAGCTCAATAAAGTCGAAAGGAGGTATTCAACCAAGGAGAGAGAAGGTATTGGATTGATATTTTCCTTGTAGAAATTTAGACATTATTTACTATCTAACCCATTTGTTTTTTTATACATATCACCACGCATTGAACTGCCTAGTAAATAAGCTAGTTCACCAAGGAATAATATGTAGATGGCTTTTATTATTTAATTAATTTGAATTTGAAGTGATAGTTAGACCTGGGGAAGCTAATGTAGGACATGATCATCTATCAATATTCAAAATAGGAGAAGAACCTATAGGGATATATGATTATATTCCAAAGGCCTACTTGGTTAAATTCAAAGATGCTCCAAAAGAATTGGCAGAAAATGTACAGTTTTTATAGGAAGGAAAGTCTCCCAAGGAATTGCTAGAAAAGAAGAAGAAAGTGATTACCATAAAAGTTGTACCTTATACACTAATAAATGGATGCTTATATAAGATTGGACCAGATTATGTGATTAGGAGATGTGTTTTAGATATTTAAATAGGATCTGTAATTAAATAAACACTCGTTGGTCCTGTAGGTAGCCATTACCATTTAGATACTACAACCATAAAAAAATTGCAAGTAGGATTGTGGTGGCCCACTATAAACAAGGATTCCAAAGAAAAAATGAATAAGTGCGACAAGTTTCAAAGAATAGGTCAACCACTAAATAAGGTCGAGATGCCATTGTAGTTGATCAAGCAAGGTCTCCCCTTTTAGACTTGGGTTATTGACTTTGAGGTATCCTTTCATAATAGAGAAACAATGGTAGGAGCTAGGTACATTATCATAATAGTAGAATACCTTACAAAGTGGGTAGAGGTAGAACCAAACAATAGTTGTACTAAGGAGATAGAAACAAAATTTATTTATGAGAAAATAATTGCCAAATTTGGTATTGACTTACACTCATAAGTGATCAAGAGACCCATTTTGTGAACAACACCATATAAGTACTCATGAAAGAATTTATAATTGATCATAAGAAGAGATTTAAATCCCTATCACCCATAATCTAATGGATCAATTGTGTTATTCAATAAAACTTTATCTAAATGACTCGCCAAAATGTGCAACATCGATAGAGATGACTGGGATGACAAGGTGCCTACCATGCTATGGGCATACAAAAATGATTGTAATAGGTTGACTAGTCAGACAACATTTAAATTATTTTATGGGCAAGGGGTAGTTGTCTGAATACACTTCAAATCTAATGTTGATAGGGTAGCTAAAATATTAAAATTTGACTCATCTTGATCCAAGGATGATCAACTACACTAGCTTAATGAACTTGAGAAGAAAAGGATGACAACACTCCATCATAAATAAGTTAAAAAATAACAATGAAAGGCTTGCCATTGTAAAAAAAAATGAGAAAAAAATAAATTGATATTGGAGAACTTGAACTTCTATATCGCAATCAAATTAAGGGAAAGTTAAGGAAATTAAACATAGCCTAGCTTGGCCCCTATGTGAATAAAGGTATATGGGAAAATGCAGTAGTGCAACTGAAAACTTCATAAGAAATTGTTGTACAAGGTAGTCAATTGTGCTAGGTTGAATAGGTACCATTCATAAATTTTGAAAAAAAGAAAAGAGAGAAAATATCAATGGTGAAAACCCTTGTGGCACCATTGAGCAAAAGTCTGTCTAAAAACCAACTTGCTAGTTGGTAGATTCTTGGGAAAAAATAGAAGGAAATAAAGAATTATAGTAGAAAAAACATGTGTAGTGCCACTAGGTGGGAATTTGCTTGAAAATCGGGCTACTTTGTGTATGAAATCTTGAATTAAAAAAATACATATAAATAAAGTGGTTGGTCATGGTAATTCAGGTGAATAACAGTTGACAGGTGGATACTTAAAATTTTGGCCTCAATTACCACCACAAATAGAAAAAATAAGGAAATACAAATATCATGATAATTGATTAGGATCTTATGCAAGAAAATGATAGTTGCAGTGCAAAAGCAATTCGACAAGCAAAGAATCGACAAGATAAAGATAGAGATGAAAGGTGAAAAGGGAAAGAAGTTGCAATAGAAAGGAAGAATCTTCAGTAGCAGCAAGGATAGATCCCATACTAATTCTAAAAGAATGAAAAATATGATAGAGAATTGATACGAAACACAACAATAAACAATGGTTAGATAAACAAAAGTGAAGGAAGTTGAATGAGGTTCAACCAACCATAGAGAGAAAGTTGAATGAATCTTGACTAACCATAACAAAAGGCAAAGTCGGTTGCACAAATGCGATTAATGAATTGTGCCATCGCTTAAACAAACACATGAATGACCAACACATTAAAATGACAATCTTAATTATAAGTATGGATGAAGGGATTGAGGAACCATTCAAAGGTGAAGTTCTAGAGAAGATTAAAGCTAAAAGATTGAAAGTAGAAATCATTTGAATAGAACAAAGTCAAGAGTTGTCATTCGACCTAAGTGAAAGCATGCCATAAAAAATGACAGGTGTAGTCCCACCAACATTGGCAACTCACAAATCTAAAACCATCAATCCAAGAACAAGGAAGAGGTTTGACAAGAAACTAGTGACAAAATTAGAAGCCAGGATGTGGAGGATTAGAAGTACTGAGAAGGAGGAAATCGATTGGGACCACCTGTGGTAGAATTACAAGAAGTGGGTAGTCGTTAGGGGTAAATAGAGAGACAAAGCCTAAATGTTGGAGAAAGAAAATATTAGATCATACTTGGGTACTCCTGAAATATAAATATTTGAAGGGTTGAAAGAGGTAGTAACTAAATTTATTGTTAGTTGGTATCATAGAGGGGAGATTTAGTTAGATAAGCCAATCAAAATCACTCTAAATTGATTTGATGAATAACAAGGTTGCCCAATATGGGTGAAAGCATTCCCAAAATTACCAAGACTCTAGAGTGAATGGAAAATTTTATAGGGACAATTAATTCCAAAAACTCGAAAGGGTTGGTCCTCAGTTAAGTAAAAGAAGAAAAGTTACTATGGACCTACATAATTGTAACCCTTTGTTTGAATAGCTTGGGTTGAGTTTTATATGTAATTTTGAATATGCTAGAAGCCATTAGATGCATAGTTTTTTTTTTTACAAAAATCGGTGGATAATATATTAATCAAAAAAAATTGCGGCCAAAGCACACTAAAGAGTTAAAAAATCCCAAAATATGCCCAAAGCGAGACAAAATATGTTTGTTCATCTCTAGACTATTCCTATCTATCCAACCTGAAATATCATATTCATTCGAAGTAATTACAATGCAAAATTTGATAGTGGTTATTATGTAGAATATGCCCAAAATACATATGTATTTAAAAAACATTAGTTACCCAATTGAGAGCAGTCTGGAGGGTCAGTTTCTTCCATTTCATTGTCATGTATGGGCATGTTCAAGTCTAAAGGAGGTTGTTCAACTGAAGGGGAGGATCCACTAGTGAAGGGAACTGATTCAATTTCCATGGGATTCGGTAGTGCCTGAAACTGTAGATTTTCTATTTGAGACCTAATGGCAACAACCCCATCATGTTGTTGCCTCATTGTCGATCAGTGTTGACTAAGAATGTCTAGAATAAAATAAACCTGAGTTTGCAATCCTTGGTAGGCTACTTGGAGTTGGTGTAGTGTCTGCCAAAGATCATCATTAGAGTCCACATGGTCTTGATATTGGTTTCTTTCACAAGGCATAAGGGTTAGTGATAACAAAGTGAGTGGTCGAAGTTTGCTGGAGAGAACTGGAACTAATCTGACCTACCCTGTATTAGAATGTTGTTTTCTCCTTAAATGAATTATTGTGTCCATGGTGAACTCGACCACATTGGGTAGACTAGTTGACTTGGAGCCACAATTTCCACCAGCTAACTTAAGAGGAATCCTAGGATTAAGACAAATTTGGGTACATTGAGCAACAGAGATTCCGACTGATATTTCCTTTAAAGGCCTTGGTCTAAGTCTTCGTTCAATCTGTTAAATAGACAGGTCTCGGTAATCTAGCCTCCTGTTGTCAAAGATTTCCACCAATGTCCTTAGGGAGGATCGGAGCCCTCCTACAACAACCTAAAACCTCAAGAATTATCCACATTCCTCATTTAGTCCGACAGAAAACATACCTTGACTGTCTTGGTGCAAATGATTTCTAATGTTGTGATTCTCTAAGAGATCCATATAATGGTGACAATTACAAGGAGAATTCACACGCATTCTATACGTCCCACATATTTCCATGATGGTGATCAAGTGATCTGATTTTCCTAACCACACACTAAACCCTGGATCCTTCTCATCTACTAATTCCTACACAAGTAGAGAAGTTGTTGGCATAACGAAATTGATGTACGCAGAATGAAAAATCCCACCTTGATCGTGTGTGACTTGTACCTTGAGTTTATCATGTTGATGGATTGTTAATTTATCATGTGCGACAGGAGAGGTTGTCAATGTGAAGATAGTTTATTTCTTGTTTGGGTGTGACACCCAGATGACATGCAATGAATTTGACATGACTTTCATTAAATTATAGAATTGGATGATGGGATAGTCTCTTGTTGATCTTGATGGTCGCTTTTGAGAACAATGTGGCCAGGTTGGCTTGTGAGTTAGCTAACCTATTATTTTCCCTCATGACATGGCAGAAGGAGAGTTGAGGGATGTCTTTTATCATATGTCTAATATTTTTGGTAATATTGCATAATTGGGTGTCTCTTGGCAAAGTCCCTTTGATCATGCTTCTGATGGTGTTCATAGAATCCCTAATTACTATTATATGTTGAATCTGGTTCTTCTTGACAAGCTAGATTCCTTTGAGGAGAACATATTCTTCTACTTGGTTATTATTGGTAATGCCTAGATTCCATGTAAATCTTGTCTCTATGTTTCCTCTGGGATCAAGAATGACCCCACCTACACTTGACACCTTGAGGTTTCCCTTTGAAGCTCCATCAAAGTAGAGGATATAAGATTGTTGAGAAATGATCCACTATTGAAAATCAAATGCAGGGATATGAAGTTTCCATATTGATCTTGGATGAGAGAGAGTGAGTCTCATATTCTAAGTGGAATTTGTCCAACCACCATTGTTCTTGTTGATCCAAACTCTAAGGGGAAGATGTATTGAGATGATGAGAATTAAAGTGTTCCTATTTTGAGCCTTGACATAGGTTATTACTCTACTATCTCTTACATATTCATCCTTGAACACACTTCGATTCCTTTCCAACTAAATCTGCTAGCAGGTGAATTTTGTGAGAGAAACACAGAGGCATTTGAAGATGGGATTGTTTTTGAAAGATCCTTGATAATGCCTTTGTTAGTTTCCAAGGAGGGGATGAATTGAATCTGGGCATTGAACCATGCAAGATATTTCCTATAGGAGGGCCTATCACACATCTTTCACAGACCTACAACTAGAAACATATTCTTTATAGTTTCACCACTTTCCTTGCACAATACACAACGAGAAGGACATGATGTACCTCTTTTGCAAATATTCTCATTGGTAAGGATTTTTTCATGTGCTAAGGTCCAGCAAAAGATGTTCATTTTTGGTGGTCCATCCTAGTGCCATAAATTTTTCTAGAGGGGGAATTTGGTCGGGAGAATAGAATTCAACAGGAGGGCTTCATAACCCTTGTTATACGAGAATCCTTATTCCCCCCACCCTCTCTAATCTTGGTCCTTGTTGATGTTTAGATTGGTCAAAATCCAAACATCAGCCTCACGAGGATAAAATCCCCCTGCATTTTTATAGAGGTGGTACTCTTCTATTATATTCTAAAAGATATGGCTTGATGTTCTTGAAATAATCTACCAAATAGGTGAATACTAAAAAGCAAACCCCAATATTTACAATAAAAAATAGTGTGTGTTCTCTTGGGAGTTCAAAGGAATAAATAATATGTTTTACAATAAAAAAAGGATTGTTTTCGTCCAAATGGAATGGGATGGGGTTCATGTGGATCATAAAAGAAAGTGGAACAGGACTGGACCTGAAAGAAGAAAAAGGAAAGGCGATTAGATATTGGTCATGGAATTTCAAGAAATGAAAGAACACAATTGGACGATTTTTGAACAAGAAGTATAAAAGATAAGGAATTATGAAAAATGACTAGTTCACTTACTTTGATGGTGTAGTGTATCCTCAATACATTTAATTTTATTTGCATAACTAACTAACCAACTTTCCACTTCCAATTTTGAATACTCGGTCAAATTATTGAATCTCTCAGTTGATGTCTTCAACAATTTCACTTTTCCTTCAAATTTCTCTTTTGATATAAGCATTGAAGCTAATATTAAATGTGGTTTCTCCACATCACTTGTTGATCCATACAAATCTAATTCAATCAATTTTAAATATAAGTCCCCTTTTTTAACACTTATGGTGTCACAATCATCTAACATTTCCCTTAGACAATTTACTCTTTTGATCCAACATGCTTTGAGTTGCTTTATGCGGATTGGTGAAGGCAATTCTTCCTCTTTTCTCCATAGCTCACTAACACTTGATACTTTTGCAACAAAAGTAGAGACAACACCCTTATATAATTCATCATCATTCCCTAGATCTAATTGCAGGTATTGTCTGAAAGTTGTTATTCTACATCCCAAAGAAATAAAATTATTTTCCAATTCCAATGCCTCAAGAATACGAGACATTTTTTTCTTAATATTTTCTCCAACATATCTTCTGACAACAAAAGGTAGGCTCGATGTTCCTCTTAGTCTTGAAATAGATTCTTGTGTTCCATCAAAACTCTTCTAGGGTTGTATTGTAGCAATTGGGCTGGAAAATATAGGTGGGGGCATCAAAGCGCTCTCTGATTCTTTAATTCTTTCTTTTGGGGTGGCATTTTCATTTTCCATTTCTCCAACTAACATATTTAAGGCTTCAATCGTGGCTTCATGAATCTGTACAATTTTAGATGGTGGAACTCCATTAAGGTCGCGTTTTGAGCTAATTTTCCTTTAACGTTTTTTATTTTTTGCATGAATTTTTTCAATGACCAATTTATTTAAACCTTTGTTGAATAGGGAATTGTGCAAAGTTAGAGATTCTTCTTCAAATAGAATTGGTTTCTGTGTAGCTAATGTTGTTGTGACCTCTTTGCTTTATTGAATTTTCTATTCTTCATCGGGAAATTCAATGTCTTCAATGTTCACATCTAGGTCCATATCTTCAAGAACAATTTCATCTTCATGTACCCTCATTTCCTCCTTCTCTACTTGTTTGTCTTTTCCTTTTACTGGTCACTGGGAATTTATGAGGTCTTTCCAGACTTCTCTTAGGAGGGTTTTTATCTCCTGCATCATTGGAATGTCTATTGAATATTTCCTTTGTTCCTGAGCTGCAAACTGATATTTTTGTTTTGGTAGGCCACTTTTCTGAGAAGTGTTAGGAGACCTAGTACTTCTCTCATTCACATTTTTCCCTCATTGTCTATGTTGATTAGTGGTGCTAACAAAAATTTCAATGTCTCATTGTTTCTTTTCAATTAATAATGCTTGATCGTTCTGGATATCGTCTTCTTCTTCTCTGAATAAGAATGTGTTGGAAAAAGAGACATTATATCCCACCAATGTCATGTGTTTCACAAACAGCTGATTGGGGTCAAACCCTTTGATTTCATCTACTTTATTCAAATTAAACTAATAAAATTGAACTACAAATTCATCAATATTTGTAGTGTTTTTCAAGATTATTTCTCCAATATTCCATGGTAGAGGGATGAACTGCTTTTTCCTCTTTTCATGAAATAAATGGGCCCAAAATCTGTATTGCTTACATACTTCCACACAAAAAAAAATTGTCTAACACATAATATGGGAGATACAAGGTCTTTTCACGAAAATAATAAATCCTAATAAAATGAAAATGCTCCATTGCTTCAAAACTCCCTCTCTTGTCCAAGAATGTTGTTGCTTCTAAGGATAATCTTGATGCTTTTGGTCCAAAAATAAGTTTTTTGAAAACGAAAAATAAATGCATTATGAACTTCATAAAAATGATACATGACCTTTTGTTTCCATAAGGCAGTGTACCACATCTAAACAGGGTCAACTTTAGAATTGAATTATTTGGATAAATGTAAGCCTTTGAAAACATGACAGTAAGTAATGGCAAACATTAGATATGAGGACATGTAGAATTTATTATTATTCCTAAAATTTGACAATTGAAAAGATAGTTCTTTGGAGATAATCTTTTCCCAGTAAAAAATTGCTTTCTCATGAATCGCAAAATGCAAGATATACAAAACCAGTCGAGGAATAATAATCGTAGATTCTTTTCCAACTACTCTAGCAAATAACCATGCCATTTATCAGTAGGGATTTTTCAACTTACTAACCTAGATACTTGAAAGGTCTTATGGGATCATTGTTGGGTCTTGAAGATACTAACAAAGAAGGTCCAGTCCACCATTTCTTTCCTTCAGGAATTCCTTAGCTTCATCCCCTTTGAAGGTCATTGTCGGCTCTAGGAGTTTGAGAATTCTCTTGAAGACTAAAGTTACCAAATAAATAGGGGACTCTCCTTGCAGCTAAATTATTCTCTGGTTCTTATTGAATTTGTCGATGCACCAGAGAATTAATTCTTTAAAATCATGAAATTCTGGGACGCATCCTGCCAAAGCAATTCCTGACGTCCAAATATGGTTCAAATTCCTTTTTGGAGGGGAGAATGAGAAGTAATACCTATATGCTCTTGACCACTGAAACTTTCGATCTTCTTGTCTATATGAGTTTATGGTATCTCCATAGAATTGTTCATTTCTCTTAGTTGTCATGCTTAATCAAGTTGGTGAATTAATGTACAGTCCTTTTAGAACATTATTACCAAATAAAACCTTTTTTCCATAATATTCTTTGGGCTTCTATTTCAAAGGATCATTAATACAACTTAAATTTTGAATTAATGAAAGACTGTCTCAAGAAAATCGCCATTAATAATGACCTTTTAATAGTTAACCCATTTGATGTAGATTTGCATTAAAAGTACATTGGGGAGAGTGACAAGACAGGACATGGATTATCACGGGGTGGTGGAGAATGAAATGAAAGGATATCAAAACGACGAGGGAGTGGAATCAGGTGCATGTTGAGAAATAATGAAATGAGCGCAAACCCGTGGACCCATGGTGGGATTTCAAAAAATTGACTAAGTATGGGGAATCAGTTGGACGAAGAGGATTGAGGGTATGTGTGAAAGAACTATGAAACTACTACGACCCACAGTGAAGTTTTAAAATTTGACTAAGTGTTGAGACATCGCAGAGGTAATGAAGTATGGCGGGTCGGTGGGTATGGTGGAGAGGAATTATAATATCCCACAGAGCATGGTGAAATTTCTAAATTTTTGACTAAGTATGAAGAATCGATCGGATGTAGGAGTTGCAATTATATACAAGTGAGTCAAACAAATGACTTAGACCCACGGTGAAGTGTTTTGGAAAAATTATAAGTATGGGTGAAAAATGAAGGCGAGGGAATGCGAGGGTATATTTTGGAGGTCATAGAACTTTGGATTGAGAAAAATATGTGTTGTGAACTCGCGACAATCGTTAAAATTTCTAAGTATGGAAAAGGAATTTACAAGAGAGAATTTACAAAAGGCTTGACACTTTTGAGGATCAACAACTGGCTCCAACTGTGGGGAAGTAACCCACAGTGGGTTAATGAGAATCCAGAATCTCGATTATTAGGCAATGGAGTAAGTGAAAGGAAAAGAAAGAAAAACACTTTAAGAGATATGTACAAGGAAAGAAAAGAAAACTATGTACATGTACTGACTGAGAATTTTTAAGAGAAAAAAACTTTTAAGGTGTCGCCCATTGACTGGCAACATCTAGACTATTCCTTTCATGTCTTTTAGCAAGTAAGAGTTATATCCAAGTATGTTTTCTATCATATAAGGGTCGATCCAGAGAACTTCAAATTTTGTATGTAGAGATGGTTTTTCTTTTGCCTTATTCCATAACATCACGAACTGTCCCTTTTGAAAATCTTTCACTGATGTACTCTGATCAAAATGTCTTTTGATTGGTTGTTGTCTTTGACTCATTTTTCTTAACGCCTCACTTTTTTTCTCTTCTAATTGCATTAATTGATCATATATTCTTTGTAAAGGGGAAACTTTATCTATGTCCTCTATGTTCACAACATAAGTCAAGGCATTTAATTCTAAATGAATTGGCATCTTTGATTATTTTCCATATATTAGTGTAGATGGTGATAATCATGTGTTGTCTTTTGGTGTAAGTCTACTAGCCCACAATGCATCAATCAACTTTGTATTCCAATTTCTTAGGTTCTCAATAATTGTCTTTTTAATAATCTAGATCAATGTTTTATTTGTAGACTCAGCCAAGCCATTACCTTGTGGATAATAATTTGATGATTGTCCCATGATGATACCATATTCCCCACAAAATTTCATGAATTTTGATCCTATGAAAATTGATCCATTATCAGTTATGAGTTTCTATGGAACTCCAAATCTTGACAAGATATTATCTTTGAGGAAAGTTATGAGTTCTTCAGAATCAACCTTTTTCATAGCTATTGCTTCTTGCCACTCTATGAAATAATTAGCTGCAATGAGAATGTATAAGTGTCCTTTGCTATATTTTGGATTGATTGGCCCAATAACATATTGTCCCCATTGTATAAAAGGTTCTTCAATCGTTATATGATGCAATGGCATTGTTTCTTTCTTCATTTTTCCTAAAAACAATTGACAAGAGATGCATTTTTTTATCATTGAGTAAGAATCCTTAAAAATGGTGGGCCAATAGTAATCAGCTCTTATGATTCTGTGGGCAGTTGTCATTGGTGCAAAATGTCCTCCACAAACACCTTCATGAAACTCTTGTAGAACCCTTTGGGCCTTTGTGGAATCAATACATCTTAATAACATCCCATCAAAATTTCTCTAGAACAACACATCAACAACTAATACATATTGGCTTGCCTTAAATTTCAAGTATCTTCTTTCCTTTGAAGACATGCCAGTAGGAAACTGACTGGACTTCAAATAAAATATAATGTTCTTGTAACATTATGATGTTGACAATGATGACCCTGATGAAATAAATGTCTCTATTTACAACATCAATTCATGTCATCAACTTGCATAATCCTTGTCCCTTTACTCCTTTTAAAGGTTTGATTTCAATATCATATTCTTGAATTTTTGCAAGCTAGTTTGCCCATTTTCCTTCTCTTAATTGTTGATTTAGTAGCATTTTCACTGGAGATGTTGGGACATAATCTATAACATGAAATGATAAAATGTATGTCTTGAAATGTGATACTGCTTTGACCAAAGAGAGAGCCTTCATTTCTATCTCTAAATACCTTAGTTCATAAGCATGCAAATTTTTGCTCATGAAACTGATTGGTAATTCTTATCCTTTTTCATTCCTTTGTGTTAATATAGAGGCAATTGTTTCTTCTGAAGCAAAGTAATATAATATGAAATCTCGATCAAAATTTGCTCTGACAAGGACGTGAGCAGTAGTGATTGCATTCTTGATTCTAGTAAATGTTGCCTAAATTTTTTGAGTCCATTCAAATTTCTAGTCTTTTTTTAACAAGATATTGATTGGCTTCACAATTGTTGCATAATCTGGGATAAATCTCCTTACAAAGTTTATCTTGCCAAAGAAGGACCGAACTCCCTTCTTTGATGTTTTAGGATTCAGGTCACTAATGGCCTTGATTATTTCTGGATCTATATATATATATATATATTCCTTGCTTACTCACTATATGTCCCAAGAGTCTTCCTTCTGATACTACAAACAAACATTTCTTAGGATTCAAAGGTATTCCATATAATCTGCAACGTTCAAAAACTACTCTTAAGTGCTTGATATGCTCTTCTCTTAATTTGGAATGAATAGTCAAATCATCTTGATAGTCATCCATAAACTTTCCAATCAAATATTTAAATGCATGATCCATTGCCCTTTGGAAAGTTACTCCAACATTCTTCAACCCGAAAGGCATGCGGGCATAAGCATATGTCTCCCATGGCATAACAAAAGAAGTTTTGGGTATGTCTTCCTAGAGAACTAGCACTCAAGCATGGACATTAAGGCCGAACTATTAACTTGTTGCAATAACATCTCCATATTTGGGAGAAGATAATTAACTTTGATGCTTGCTCTATTTAGATCCCTGAAATCGATACAAAGTTGAATTTCCCCGCTTTTGTTTCTGACTATGACAAGATTTGAGAGTCACTTTGAATGTCTAATCGGAAAAATTATTACATCCTTCTTTATCTTTTCCAATTTCAATTTTACTAAAGGCTTCAACTTTGGATTAATCATTCTCGAATTTTAAGGCTTGGCTCCTTCTTTAAGGGGTATAATGTGCTGAAAAATGGACTTATCATATTCCTTCAAGTAGTCATAAGTCAAAGGAAAAATATCATAGAATTCTTTAAACAAAGTAGTGTATTGATTAATCTCCTCCTTTGTACAACTGTGTAATGTTTCTGACTTGGCTAGTCTAGGAAACATTGCTAATGTGTGTGTAGGATCAAAGGTTTATAGCATATAAATGATCATACAAATAATAAACACGACAAAGGACTGAAAAGTTTTTATTATGATATCTCTGTGGATTACAAAATGGTCGAATGCGGCTGAATAAACTGACAATACTCGACTAGATCAAAAGACAAAGGATCTTAGCCTGAATACAAATAAGCAATTGTGGCTGAATAAAATAACAACACTCGACTAGATCAAAAGACAAAAGGATCTTAGCAGGAATACAAATAAGCAACTAAAAGATAATACCTGGAATATGGGAGCACTGCAGAATCAATGAAGAATGATGGAAGACCTAGATGATCTTCTCGGTGACTAGGGTGTGTCTTTCAACACCGAAATCAGCCAACTGGTGTCTTCCTCCTGGAAAACACTGAACTATCTCTCCTAAGATGTGCCTCTTCTCCTCAATGACAAGTCATAATCTGCATAATGATGAATTAGGTC
>ML794032.1:114490-124807 GCA_009831015.1 Picea engelmannii
TGCAGAAAGTTTTTTTTTTCCAGTTGGGATTTAGAATTGGATAGACATGAGATTTGATTAATGAGATATTTAGCATATGGGAGAATATTGGAATAAAAAATCAAAAGGTTAAAAGTGTAAAATCTTAGCATGTAGCACTAGTAAGACAAGTCTTGAAAACAAGAGTTTGCCAGAAGAGATAACTATAACACCTTGGAGATCGATGCAATGAGTGAAGAATGAAACACTTATCACAACCATATTATCGTGTAAGGTCGGGTGAACTTTCAATGGAATACATGTCTAATGAGTTTCATAAGTAAGTTTCTTGAGTTTTATTTATTTATTGATGTTAGCTTTATAATATTTTTTTTCAATTTAACATATTAATGTTCCAAGTATTTTATTGTATATATTATTACAACATTATTTATTCTATTTATCTAATGACAAGATCTATATGGAAATACAAAAGCAAATGGTCAAAATGTTGAATGAAGAATGTTGATATGATGTTAGATGCAACTATCCATAATCAAGCTCTACAACAACACTTAAACAATTTTTATTGCATTCAAAAATTATGTAGATTTATTATATTCATTTTATTCATTTGCAGATTAATTTAATTATATTCTATTACTTATAAATATATAAATCTATATTTGTCTTTTCATAAAATATATAAAGAGGAATATAGATGGAGTACCAAAGACCTTAAAAAGTTATACTAAAAAAAGCCAAGTGTGAAAGATAAAGAAGACAACCTCTTTGGAATGTTCATCTGGATGACACTTTTTATCACTACATTTGGAATGGGCTTGACACTGTGCAATATCAAGCAATATTAAGTGATTGTGAAAAAACTGCAAATCTTGTTTCTAAAAAAGAGTATTCCTTAGTTATTCCAGATATTCCTCGTGGTTACAATATCCAAAACATTGGTTATGATTATGAACCGTATACTTACCAAGCACTCAATAAAGTGATTACGAGATTTCTAAAATTCATAATGCCACCGTTTTGGAGATTTGTAGTTTTTCATTTAGACACACAAACATTATTACTGCTATCAACCTTCAAGGGTAAAGCAAATTCGAGCAAATTGTATTATTTAGTGTTTAATGTTAGAAATCAATTATGATTATTTACAAGTTAATTGAATTCTTATTTATCTTTGTTTTTTTTTCTAGGTTACAAAGTTTGGGAAAAACCCCCAAGTACTTCCCCTCTTTTTGAGGATGGTACCTAAGGTAAACCCTAGAATCTTCAAGGTGCAAGGCCAGTCAACAACGAGGCTTGAAGCCATTATGACAATATATACTCGTTATGTGCTCAACATATTATTTACAAGAATTGAATCTGGGTGGGGAGGATAATAATAATTCCTCCCAACTACCCGAGCTAAACCCAATTGACATCTTATTTATCTATGTTACATGCACAAGCTAGATCTTCATATAGTTATGAATAATGTTGAAAGCATACATCTTGCATGCTGGGAAAAAGATAATACTTATGAATTTGTTCTTACCAATGAAAAAGATGGAGGTAAACATGGTTAATTATTGACTTATAAATATTGTGGTTAGAAAGCTAACATACGAGGAAAATGATTTGAAAGGAGAGATTTAAACATTTATGAAAAACTACAAGCATTGATTAATTAGCTTATAGATACATTTTCAAGTGATGGAGATTGAGTTTTGGATCTATTCTCGGGTTCAAGTAAAATTTATGATATTATATATATAAAAGCATACTTCAATCTTTAACATTTTTAATTTATGTTTGTTTACATTATTTTACTAAATTATTTTCCATATTTGGTGATTAAGTACTACACTAGCATGTTGCTTATAGAAAAGAATAAATTACATATCCATTGAAAATGATACACTACAATGCAATTTTATTCAACAAAGATTTAATGTTATTAAAGCTCTTAAAAAAGATTTTAGTGAAACATATGTGGAAAATGTTGAAGGAGCTTCAACCACCATTAAAAGTGTTGTTTGGAAAAGAATCACTTTGGGCAACTTGCACACATAGAAGACCCAATGAAAGAGCATAATGATGTCCAAAAAAATGATGATGTACCCATTGAAAATGTTGAGTTTGGCCTAGTTGATTTTATTGATTAGTTTTAAGATGTCATTGAAGAATGTGGTCAATTTGACAAGTTATATTGTAATGTTTTGCCTTTGAGATTTTACATTGAGAATACATATCTCTATATTTTTATTTTGTCATGATTTTTTTTAAATATGTTATACACTATAATATATGGTTTACATTTTGGCTTTCATTTTAATGTGAATTATTACTTTAGTGAAAATAAATTGCCAGTCCCTCAGTGGACTGCAACATGTATACTCATTTTTATATTAATATAAGTTTTTCCTTTTCATGAAAAAACATCAAAATATGAATATATGTTTTTCCTTTTCGTGAAAAAACATCAAATATTGTCATTTTTATGCATGAAATCTATAAAAGCATGTAACAATTTGTTTTTAATTGTTATTTTTCTCTTTCTTTTTAATTAATTATGACCGCAAAAATGCTTTATTTGGCATGGCATTTCAAACAAATAGTTTCCCAAAAGTATAAGTTTTTTCATTATAACTAGCTTTAAAATTATAATTTTTTTGTTGAATGTTTAAAAATAGTGTTATTTAGCTTCAATTATTAACTATGAATTGAATTAAAACTAATGAAGTGTTTAAAAACAATTTTTTGCATTGTATTTAAAATGYATGGTATCCTAAATCAACTAATAATACATAATTTGATGAAAAACCATGACTTTGAAAAAMATAATTGATATATAAAATTCTTAATATTGTTAAAATGATATTTTAATGTTTTATTTTTTATTTTTTCATARCATTAAGAAAAATGAAAAAGCRGGAAAAAAACATCATTAATYAAAAATAAAAATAACCATTTTCGATAAAAAAAAAAWTTGGAAAAAACAATATTTGAAAAAAAGAGTTTATACTTTATAGCTAAAAAGATTCAAAATGTCAAAATACTACCTCGAAAAAAGAGTGCATTCATAATGTCAAAATACTACTTCGAAAAAAAAATGGTACTACTAGTARCACCACTTTTTGAAACGAGAGTAAAAACAACCACTAAATGTGACCTCTAAAAAAACGAAAACTTTGGAGAGTTCTCGTCAAATTGATAACTATGTTTTATACATACAATATCATTTTACTAGATTCAAACACCCCATTTGTTTTTATAGAAATGATAATCTTTCAAATATTGCTTAACATTTATGCAACATACTACTTCAAATCCAATTCTATGATCATCAACATAGAGTTTCACTTGTGTTTGATCCTCTCAATTATTTTCGATAAAACACTTTATTTCACTACATGTGAATATGCCATCATGTCACAAGAAAAGTATATCAAGGAAGAATGTTGTGTAGAGGTGTTCATGTAACTATTAGAACATAATATCACATGGTCTTGTGAATGACAACCCCACCCCAAAAAAGGTGCTTCAATATATTCTCAGTGGTAGCATAACATAGTCAATGTAGCACAACATAGTCAAAGGAATCTTTGAGAACAAGTCCACATGAAACTCTCCATTCAAGAAAACCCAAAAAAGGTGTTTCGAGATATTCTCAATTGTAACACAACATAGTCAAAGGAACCCTTCAAAACAAGTCCACATGAAACTCTCCAACTAAGAAAAATGAAGAATACATGTATAAAAACAATTCAACTCACAAACTCAATTCAAATGGCAATTACTGAAGGAGTAAAACCAACCACTTGTAATGCCCAAAATCTAAGAAGAATTAAGAATTATCAAGTAAAGACTCTCATATCCAGATAATGTGATCATTGCCACTGAGAAACAAGTCTTATCAGATGGAGTAATAAGATAAGACCCCACTTGCATATCCATTGAGGAAAAGTCATCTCAAAGAGCCAAATCAAAATCATATCGATCAATCAACAATACTTTTGCTATCAATGAAAAAATGGATAGTTAGTAAAATAAAACTTTGTTTATTAATAAAATTTGATTAATTAATAAAATAAAATATTATTTAAAAGATAAAGTCAATACAAATTGGTTAGTTAGTAAAATAAAACTTTATTTATTAATACAACTTGATCGATTAATAAAATAAAATGTTATTTAAAATAAAGTCGTGGTGAAAGATCGAGTACTTAGAATCAAATTAATTTCCCCTTCTCATGGTTGACCTTAAAGACATCAAATATAAAAAAAACCTTTGAATTATATTTATTCTTCCATGCAAAATTAAGGTGGGGTCTATTCAATAGGTTATTTTTAGTCATATTAGGCTTAGGCTTCTCCATGTGGATGTGGTATTTGGATTTATTATTTTTTAATTATAGTAAGATAATGTTTTTTTCCGTAAAGGGTTAAGAATAAATTAAAATGAGAATTAAGGAAAAAATTTGCATCGTAAAGGGTTAAGAACAAATTAAAATGAGAATTAAGGAAAAAATGTTTGAAAGAATCATGTGTGTTAATTACTCAAAGAAATTTGTTTTAATCTAATATAATTTTATAAATATAATTAATAAATTAAATGATGCTTATAATATGTGGAAATTGATGTTTTATTTAATTCGTAAAAAGATAAATTTTATGGTTAATATTCAAATTTAAATTATTTTAATATTAGACATTATAATTTCACTTAGGTGGGCTATAACATGGTAAGAATATCCATCGGATGGAGTGCTAGGGACGTAAGGAGCCTCAAATCATGGGCCGAGCAAGCATGTAGTTCACTCACGGATGAGACAACAAACAGTTTTAGGAGGCAACACGATTGATAACACGCATATGATGGATGTACAACATGAAGGTGATGAATGCGGGTTTTAATTTCCCGTCATGGTAGGTACCAATGACTTTACTCACATGCACCTTAGCTCAGTCATGAACCCAACCGACTTCACACGCAATAATTTCAACACGAGGGTTGTCTACACCAATTCACAGCTCCATAGCTATGGTTGGACGACCTGTCTCATCGACATCATAATTTCCAGTCAGACTTCCCCGCCATTATGAGCTCTTGACATGTTAAAGGTGGAGGTCGAGCATCCCCATCATTGCAGCTCTGCTCCTGATTCATGTAAGACTTTCCACCTGCTCTAGGCTCTAACTCCATCCTGTCCAAACTTGTCACCCTGACTTATACCATGCCACCCGGTCGTGGTTGTTGTAGGGATTATTGATGTCGACGTAGAAATCTGCCTGATCCTTCCAACTCCCATAACTCTATCCATGAACCCCTTAGAACGCGGGTGCAACAAGATGCTTGGGTAATGGCTAATGAATTTTGGGAGCAAACCTCACCTCACGTTCACAAGGAAATCGAGAACATTGAGTAAGCTTCCCATCTCGAGAGGGGAAGGATGCATGACTGGGACTTTGATGTCGAATTGGGCAACTGGATACCTGACGCAGGAAGCTCTAGGGCACGTGACGCCAAATGTTGGAAAACAATTGACTTGTATTGGCACATCAAAAGGTTCATTGGGAAAATTCTATAGGACTAGGACCAGGCTCGTGAGTGGATCCTTCTGCAACTTGAGAAAGTGATGTTGTAGCTTTAGGAAATTAGTTCTAGACTACTAGCTCAAGCCCAACAGGATGTTGTTCTGCCACATGATGACCCTAAACTAATTTTTAGCATGTTTAGGTTTTTGTAATATCTCATGTAATTTCCATAGACAATATGATGAACTATAAAGACAATTAGGCATTTAGAATGGTCTTGCTACATTAAAATTTTGGTTTTAATCTAGAATCTATATCAAACTCTATGGACATATGATCTATTTTATTTTTGTTGGTCTAATTTCCCTAGTGACAGATAAACAATACAATGAATTTTGTATAACTTTTCTTTATTGTGATAAATATAATTAGAACGGTTTACCAAAAAAACATGGTAAGAATAAAATTATGATGAGTTTGGATGCATTGAATTTACAAGTGAGAGATTAATATAGTTGAATACTTTAGGAGTATATTTATAATAATAAGTTGTTTAGAAATTTAAATAAAATATACTAATAGAAAAATGAAAAAGATACAAGTTGTTGAGAATAATATAATTGAATGCTTAGGATATATTTATAATAATAAATTGTTTAGAAATTTAAATAAAATATACTAATAGAAAAATGAAAAAGATAGTAGAGAAATGGAATGAGGTTTACGAGTGGATAGATTTAATTTAAAATAATAAAAATAAATTGGAATATATTTATAATAATAAGTTGTTTAGAAATTTAAACAAAATATATTAATAGAAAAATGAAAAAAGATAGTAGAGAAATGGAATGAGTTTTACGAGTGGATAGATTTAATTTAAAATAATAAAAATAAATTGTTTTGAGGAGTTTTTTTTAGACAAAGTTCCATCTTGATTGATATATTTTTCAAAATGTTGATGTTTTATGTAGTCTTAAAATGAACTAAAAATTTCATAATAAAGTTTCAAAGTGAAAGTTCTTGTTAATTACGTGGAATTATAATATCTAACAAAATTCCTAATAAATTTGGAGAAGAAATTTAACTTATTTCGTAGAGAAATTTGCAAAACAAAATTTTTGCTCAATTATGATTAAGAATGGATATAGAAAAAAACACACTATTCACAAACATGTCTAAATTTCCATGAAAATAAAGAACAAGATCACAAAAGAAAACAAAAATTAGGTGTATGAAAATGAACTAATGTGTACTCGATCTAGTTTGATTCTGAAACAAAAAGTATATTCCTTGCTATAACAATGATTCAAAATAGAAAGAAAGATAATAATACATACAACATAACCATGAAAAAACAAATAGTTACTTAAAATAGAAAGAGACGTAATAATGCATACAACATAACCATGGAAAAAAAGAGATGGACCACATACTACCAAAGGAAAAAACATGAAAATGAATAATTTCTAAATTTATGGGCCTCTTACCACACAATCTCACACCTAAAGATGTAAAGTCCAACACCTAGATAAAGACTTGTGGAACTTAGGAGGTTGGCCACTGTTCCCTCACCAACTCTTCTATGCACTTTAGAGGTAGGATGGACCTAAGTCAAGGGGGCCTTCCCTATGGGTAAATGAAAAAATAAAAAGTGCTTGGAGGTGATGGGTGCATATCTTATTCTGGTGATTCTAATGTGGACACAAGACACTTTTTTCTAAGGTGCACTTGTTAAAGAGATATTCTAATACTTTATTCTATTCAAAGTGGTCCATAAAGCATAACAACCAAGGGTGCACTTGTTCAAAGAAATATTTTTCATTGGTAAAAAGGTTATAGAAGAAGCATTATAGTCATTACACTTGACATTTGCATGCACATTGGAAGAGAGCCCTCATCATGGAGTTGCACATTTGGCAAATAAATCATATATTTGGAGATTCACCCTATTCCTTTAACTAGGCAATAATATTATTATTTGGAGGCGGTTATTTCTACAAGAGTGTTTTGCATATGAGGGAGAAAAATGGCACTCAGATTTCACCTTTGTATGAGCTTGAACATCGAGGAAGATGACACGTGGCACCGCATCCATCCAGAAGATAATATTTAAGTAGTTTCTATGGGCCTTTTGACCTAATTCACCCACTTAGGCCATTATTGTAAACATTTTTAATATTTTATGAGGAAAATATTATTTTATTATAGAGGAGAGTTGAGCTAAAACCTATATAAGGGTTTTCTCTCTCCCTTTGCATTTGGGGATTGATCAATGAAAAAACTTGTGAGTATGATAGCTCCAAGCTTATGGACCAAAGTATTTTTTCTTATGTAAGTTATGGTTTTATTTTTTGTACAATTTTGGAGAGTTGTAGATGACAAGGAAAACATAGGGCCATATAAAGGTATGGCTACCTTACTGGAGAAGATTGAGGTTGTAGGTTCCTTTCCTACCTTCCAATTTCTTTTTGTACTTCTTACTTTCAAGAWTAATATTTTTTTTTCAAGGAATCCCTTGTGGAAAACCCTTTGAGTACTTCCCCATATTCCATGGATGGTAAACAAGGTAAAATGATGGCCTTGATTGTGGGGCCTAACCCTATGGGAACATTGAGTGAGGCCCAACAATCTYAATAATAGTTGGCCGAGGACTTGACCTTCAGACCTCGTACATTATAACCACAACACTCATCCACTAGAGCTAACCCACTGGGCTCTTTCAAGATTAATACATTAAGCATTCTACATCAATTTATTATATGTATTTGTAATTAATATTTGGTAGTAACCACAAACGTTGTCTTGAGTTGTGGATCTTGATAGATCCTCTCCCTCACAAATTTGTAAGATTTAGCCACAGAACTAGGGTTATTATATGACACACCACCTTGGTTGTTTATAGTCCATAACCATACTTTAGAATGCCCTCTAAGGTTGCATATACGATTCCATAAGCCAAACGAATCAGGCATTGGCCTCCCTTTCATCCATCACCCCCAAAACCATAAAATCTATTTTGTTTTTTCCTCTCTTTTTTTTCCCTTTTTAAGTTGTTGAGTTCTCTTTACTACCATTCCATACTACACGAAGTGAACTTAATAAACCACAGAGAAGCCCCCTTAGGCTAAGAACCTCTTCTTCGATATAAAGTGCATAAGAGAGTCATTAAGGTGACAATGACCAACCTCTTAGTTCCCCATAAGCCAACACTCATCTTTGGACTTTAATGTAAAGGTGACAGTTTGTGAGGCAATAAGGCCCACTTTCACTAGATTTAAGTAAGAAGAGTTTGAAATCAATGAATTGTCAAACCTAAATTTTGTGTTTGATTATGAAACCGACATTTATAAAGAACCAATTGATTTATTGAAAATCAACAAATACACATTGAACCAATCCAATCATATTACAACACTAGTCTTACAAACTATATACTTGTTGTCCTATACAACTTTGTGAATGCTTATGCTATTTTGTATGTACATTCCATAACTAGTGGACAAGATAAATTATATAATTTTCTTGCATGTTAGATAAATGTTTTGACCAACTTGGAGATTTTTGGTTTTATGAAATTTTTGTCCATTTAAGATTCATAAAGAAGATTAAAGTTAAACACAAAGTATAAAATTATTTCAAATAACATAAAGTCGTATTAATTTTTTTTAAAGAAAAAAAACAAAAAGAAGAAGAAGATAACATTGAATGTGAAAGTGACGCGACTTTACATATTTTATAAACTTCTTAGGTTATTTATAAGAACACGTAAGATTAGATTGACTTACCTTAATCTCTTATAATATTCAAAATAACAAAGACAACATTTTCAACACAACAAATAATTTATTGGAAAAAGTGATTTTATTCGTTTAAAAAATAGCATACTAAAATTATTAAAGTTAGAAGTAAATTAATAAGTAGACAAATTCAATTTATACAATTAGAATGGGTTTAACAGTTAAGAACATGTGTTTTCTTCTTGAAGGGCACATATTCAATTTCGAAGGGGGTAGGATATGTACATGTTTGGAAGTTGTTATTTGTGGATATTTATATGACACTTGCAAGGTACCAACAAATCTCATTATTGCTTGCGGGTTAGATTGTGGGATGAACTATATTTCTTGGGGGACCTTAATGCCCGATTTTTTTTTGTACAACTTGAGTGGGCCTAATGATTAAGAACATATATTTTCTCCTAGGAGGTCACATATTCAACGCTAGCGGTGGGTAGAGTATGTACATATCAACAAGTTGTTGTTTGCAAATATTTGTGTGGTGTTGGCAAGGTACCAACAAATCTCATTTTTGCTTATGGGCTAGAGAGTGGGATGAACAATATGTCCCAGACGAACCTCAATGCCCAATTTTTTTTAGCTTGGTGGGTTAGCTCGAGTGGTTGAGTGTTGTGAATTACAAATAGAAGGTCAGGGGTCAAGTCCTCGTGCTTGCTACCTCTATGAATATCGTGGGTCTCACTTGATGTCCCCTCGGGTTTGGTAGCCAAAATTACAACCAACATGCTTGCCTTGGGTACCATCCTTGGAATGAGTGGAAATGCCTACTGGGTTTCCCTAGATGTGCATTTCATCGAAAAAAATAGACAAACTCAACTCTTTTCTCATTAAAATTCTTCCACAAATTAGTAGGAATTTTGTCGGAAGTTATAGTTCCTCCTTATTGATGGGAACTTTGACCATGAGATTTTGCCAATCGGGGTTTACCCCATTTTAAAAAGACCCAAATCATCTGATTTTCAAAAAAATGATTGAATTAGAGCGTAACTTTGCATCATTGAAAAAAATAGACTTGTAAAAAAAA
>ML794032.1:153493-177611 GCA_009831015.1 Picea engelmannii
TTCTTATTATAAAATAATTTTATAAAAATAAAATTAATAATCATGAAAAAATATTAGTTACTTTAATCCAAAATTACCAGAGTCAAAATATCGCCTTCACATAATTGAAAAAATATCTCATTCCACTAACTTGGGGAATAAACTTGCCACGTCTAAAAATAATAGACCTTCGTACATTGTAGAAGGAATATAAGTACCGTTCTCTACTTTTTCCCACCAAAGTGACTACCGCCTCTATTTGTAGCGATGAATATCCAAATGAATATTCCTCCCATAAACAAATTTCCAACCTCATTACACTACTAATTATAACAAATTCATGCTATAATGCCTTTGTTACGCTTAAGTATTTTCCACAAACAACCAAATACACAACAAGATCATTATATAAATAATAATAATAAAAAAATAGAGATATATATTTTTAGGCCATCCACTGCTTTTCTCGGGCACTGATGTTTTTCGTGGCTCGGCTCTTTGACTGTACAGGAGGGTTTACTGTTATCGCTACAAATGCAGGACCAGCTCGCACCAGGGTTCGATCTGGTGGCCTGCTGATGCCCTCGATCCGTCGGCCGATCTGTTCGCAGCTCAAAATGAGCTCAAGATGCGCGAATTTCGGCCAATGGGACCGTCGGCTAAGACTAAAAGGCGCTGAAGCAGCTCCCGTAGCCACTAAATCGAGCTCAATTGCCATGCGTTTTAACCGGTCGGAGCTTTGGCCGTGACCTTAGGGAATCGGTCGGGGAGCCGAGCAGTTCGAGCTCGTCTGGTAGTTATTTATTTTATTTTTGTTCTTCGCCTTATTAGGGTTTCGATCTTGTTGTGAATAATTTTCAGTTTGCCAGGAATGCTACGGTCGCGTGCTGCAGGGGTTGCTGTTCTCGAGGTCAGAAGCCCGATTTCTGGCTCAAAGATCTCTAATTTTGGCGGGATTTCGGTTAATCCGGGTTCCAGGTTTGCTATTTGGAAGCTGGGGTTTAAATTCGGGAGCGGATGCAGCATTAGGGTTTCGAGGCAAAACAGGTTGGTTTTGCCGGAGAAGGTGGTATAGAAATGGGCTGTTTTCCATGCTTTAGATCTGGAAAGAAGAAGACTTCGAATCCGGTGAATAAGAGCGAAGGCCCTAAGGAGGTGCAGCCAAATTCCTCAAATGGTTCCCATCTCTCGGGTAAGCTTTAAGCTCTCGGGAAACCCTTAACGGCTGCATTTTTTTATATAAGGAAGGATGGTTAAGCTTTCTAAGTCGTTAAAGTGAAAATGCATATGGTGATGTAGAATTATCAGAATGACATTGAAAAACGAACATATTACTTCCAATTTTTGTTAAATTTTGCATTGAGTGCCATAAATATATGAGATATTTATTTTTTTAAGGGTAATTCACAGCTTTATTTTTGAATATACATGTTAATCACGAATGGCATTGAAAAATAAATATCTTACTTTTAATTTTGATAAAATAGTAAGCTTGGAATGTAGCAAAACTAGTAAATATTTTAGAGTAATATCTGTTCATATCTTTTTATCTGCCGGTGTTTTTGTCTATATTTTATCTTAATTGGTTTTTATTTGGTCGGGTTAATCTACCACTTTATTTTTAACGACACGTTAGATATTTGAAATGTGATGGAAATATTATGCATGCACAACATAGACTTCAATCGTATGTAATTGAAGTCTCAATGTAAACTGTGGTTTTTTCTTTTTTAAATTCTTTTTTGCACCAAGTGAAGCGATTCAATGTGCTCCTACAGCCCAGGGTGGAAGAGCTGCGTGCTAATAATTGGAGTGAGAGAAGTGAATAATGGCACTGAGGTTCTTATGGCCTGGTGTGAAAAGGACGTGTCATGTATGTAATACTAATAAAGTAAAAAGAAAACAAATGCCATCGGAATCTATGTAAAAAGAAGGAAAAAAACCAATTTAAAATAAATAAATAAATAAATAAAATAAATTAGTATAAATCGATCTTACTGCCGTATTTTTTAAGTACAGAGAGGTTTACACCTAGGTTTTTAATCCTTTAAGTACTTAATATCTATGAAGTTAAGATGGATCTTAACTATTGTATGTCTGGGTATTAGGAGATTTTGACAATGCTTGTGATATTTGCAAGAAGTTGAGCTTAGTAGGAATGAGGTTTGATTGTAGTACAAGGGAAAGCATTTCTGAAATTTCCTGGTGTTGAAATACACAAAACAGCAAATGCTAGAGCAGTTGCATTTAAAAAAAATATCTTCTGTAACTGCTAAAAAATCAATATTTGTTTATGAGCATTTTTATACAGAAAAGGGGTTGCAAAGGCAGCCACCCTCTCCGGGGTTATTAAGAGTTTCAAAATTTGAGGCAAAACTTTTGTAATTATCAAATATAGCAAAATGTATCTAAGTGCCAAGATTACAAGTCAGAAATGACCAAGATTACAAATATTAAGAACACCATCATATTGGATATACAGTCCACACAAAATTCAACAACAGGATCATCTAGACAAAAGATTGTGCAGCTGCTGTGATCAACTCAGTGTCTGGGGGGTCATTGCTGTCATTATTGCATGGTCCTCCCCATCCCTTGATTCGAGGCTCTGTTTCTTGCAGAGACAGATTCAAATAAATGAATTATACAAATGTATCCTTCAGGTTTGTGATTCATTAGTTGTAGAAAAAAGATAATAGCTACATGAATTTTTCTAAAATATACATGTTGAAGAAGTGACCTTAGACACACAATTTTATTAATAAGGAAAAAAAGTGTTAGATTTCTAGGGAAAATGAAAAACAGTAATATCTTTTCAAATTTGTTCATTACTGTAAATAAAGATCAGCACTTAAAACAAAGATTCTGAAGTAGGTTAAATACATAAATTACAAATCTGACCATGCTAAGAAGAACCAATCTTTAACTAGGACTGATCATGAATAGAAGAAAAACATTTCTGAATATTAACTTTAACTAGATGCAGAAGTAAACATTAGTACTACAAGATCTGAACTTTACCTTAGCAAAAGTAATTAATAGAAGTACCTGATGTGTAGCTGTCCTCTTTCTTTATGCTCAGAAAAGCCATGAAGGTAATGGATCAAACCCTCAAGGGTTTGATCTCATCATGATCTTAAGTGAACAGTTTGCCAAGAAGAACTCAATAATAATCAGCAAGAGTAGGGCTGATACAGAAACCCCAAAGACAACAAGATAGGCTCAACCAAATGGCTGTCCAATATGAACTGTAGTGCTACAGCAACAAAACCCTTACAACTGAATCTGATAGGCAGAAGTAGAAGGCAGCAACATCAGGGACAGCAAGAGATAACACCGGAAACAACAGGAAGAGAAGCCAAGGGGTGCCTAGGCGGCAGCGGCAGCCTGAAAACACCCAGCGGCAGCTTGAAGAGGAGCCAAGGGAAGGCCGCGGCACCTTCAACAGCAAGAGGAAGGTCCGCCCACCTCAAAACAGTAAGAGGAAAGGTCCGCGGCACTCAAACCCAGCAAGAGAAAACATAAACACCAGAAATGAAGCTCCCGGCCAGCAAAGAGAAGAAGTCTATGGAGCCCGTACCTCAAAACAGTAAGAGAGAATCCACCAAGGAGGCTGTACCGAAAAACAAGAACCAAGCTGAAGTAGCTGCAGAAAATCAGACCATGAGAGGAGTGAGTGTGTGTAAGAATGAGTGAGGGGTAGGTTCCTTTTTATAGTTAGGAAGGGTTAGGATTAGGTTTAATTAAAAACCTAAAAAATAAAATAAATAATAAATAATATTTTAATTAATAAAAATATTAATTATAAAGTCAAATAAGTCAAAGTGACTTATAAAAGACCAACACCACATCAAGCAAGATGGAGGACGAGATTCAAGCAAGGGGAGTCTATAAGATAAAGTCAAGGGGGTCTTCTTTAATGGCAAACTGTCCACATATGTCTCATGATAACTTATAAGCTTTTATCATCCCTGCATAAGAGGAGAAACCAATGATGTGGCCATGTCCATCTTCTAGCTGCTCCTAGGTCTCATGGACCATCTCGGGAGAGAAGAAGAAGATCACACATCATCACATCTTGGTACACAACCAAGAATCACCTGGTCCCAGACTAGGATACCCTAGAACATATCTGGGGGCCCTAGAACACATCTAGGGTCTTTTATCCACTAAGTTACAAGATCAAGGATCAACCCAAGCGTTTAAGCAAGGATTCACTGGAACACATCCAGGGGCCCTAAAACACATCTAGGGGCTTACATCATCAACCACCAAGGAACACATCCAAGGATCAATCCAAGCACCGAGCAAGGATTCCTTGGAACACATCCAGGGGCCCTAGAACACATCTAGGGACTTACTGCTTCGTCCTTGACCAAGAACCCCAGAAATACATTGGGGGCCCTCACTAGGGTCTTTTTCCATGGCTCTAACTGCTTGGTCCCAAACCAAGAACCCCAGGAGTGTACCGGGGGCCCTAGATCTTAGCTAGGGTCTTATGCCATCCTCCCGGAGAATGGCTCTTGCAGCTGCACTAATTTCAACAAAAAGTTACAAAGAAACATGAGGGCTAAAAGCCTACTACCTCACATGAAAAGAGAGCTAGTTTATATAGCCCAACTCTAAGTTAAATCCTAGGAAAACAACCAATCATATAATCACATGAGTATGATAAGTGTCCTTTACATACCAAACTACATGTCCTCTTGACAAAAGTTCTTAGAATGCTCTAATTTCTAAAACATTTAATTTAGGAAAATACTTGGACTTGAACTTTAGGATTATGAGGCTAACATTCCACCCTTTAACCTGAAAGTTCATTTTTACAAAAACCAAGTTCATTTCTAAATTTAGTGAACTTTATTCTACCAAGAGGCTTGGTAAAAATATCTGAAGTTTGACCTTCAGATGGATAAAATTAAGGCTTGATAATGTCTTTGACAATTAGAGATCCGATGAAGTGGTACTTGGTGTTGACATGCTTATTCTTTTGAGTGAAGCACTGAATTCTTGACCATCTTTATTACTCACTAACTGTTGATCAATAAAGTAGTTGTTGATTTTTGAATTACGCCAAGATTCTGCAAAATCCTGCGGAGCTATACAATCTCACATGTTGCTTCTCACGCTGATATGTACTCTGCTTCCACTGAAGAGTTAGCAATTGTTGCCTGCCTTTTGTAACTCCAAGATATTGTTGTTGAACCCATAGTCATTAAGTAACTTGAAGTTGATGTTCGATCATCAATGTCACCTGCAAAATCAATGTTTGTATATCCAACAAACGCAAAATTTTTGTTCTTGTAGAGAAGACCAAAATCGTTTGTACCTTGAATGTACCGCAGTACCCTTTTTGCTAAATTCCAGTGATTTTTCTTTGGTGTTCCTGCCAAAACCTTGAAAGTATGCTGACATAATATGACAAATCTGGTTGAGTATTTGTCAAATACATGAGGCTTTCAATCAATTGCCTGTACCTTTTACTATTCACCAATTCCCCCCTTCAAATTTTGAAAGTTTCAAATTCTGTTCCATGGGGGTAAGAGAAGGTTTACAATTTTCCATGCCAAATTTCTTTAACAATTCAGTGGCATACTTAGTTTGCTAAGGAAGATTTAATTAGTATGTTGAGGTACTTCAATTCCAAGATAATAATGAAGTGGCCCCAAATTTGACATTTTGAATCCTGCATGAAGTTCTTCTTTGACCTGTTTGATGTGAACTTCATTATTTCTGGTTATGATTAGGTCATTGACATAGAGTACAAGTATCACGAAGTGCTTATTTTGCATTCGAAAATGCAATGTATCGTCTGATTCACTTTGTTGAAAACCCACCTTTCGTAGGTAATCATCTATTTTTGCATACCAAGCTTGAGGAGCTTGTTTCAAGCCATATAAGGCTTTTACTAGTTTGCAGACTTTATGTTCCTGTCCTTTAACTTCAAACCCTTGTGGTTGAGTCATAGAGACTTCTTCTTTAGATCACCATCCAGGAAGACACTTTTGACATCCATTTGATGTAATTTCCAACCATGTTGAGCAGCTAAATTGATAACCATTTTGATTGTGTTCCATTTATATGTGGGAGCAAAAGTTTCTTCTTAATCAATCCCTTCCTGTTGAGCGAAACCCTTAGCCACGAGTCTTGCTTTGTACTTGTTAATTTTTCCATTGGGTTTGTACTTTATTTGATAAACCCATTTGCAACCTATGGGTTTAACATTAGGTGGACATTCAACTAAATTCCTAGTCCCATTTGCAAGTAGTGAATCATATTCATTAATCATTGCTTCCTGCCATTCTTTATGTTCAACTGCTTCAACAAAAGTAGCAGGTTCAGTGGAAGCATGAGCTAATAATGCAATATTATCTTGTGATTTGAGGGGACTCCTAGTTCCTGTTTTGTTCCTTTCATTGGGATGCATGTCCTTAAAACATTGTATGACCCACTTTGGCCTTTGATGTTGATCTTCTTTTGTTGAAGTTTCTTCAACTGATCTGTCCCGAGAAGTATCTCGAGTCGGAGAAGAATCTTGTATAGGAGAATTTCGTTATCGAAAGAATTGATATCAGAAGAACCACTTGATGGAGAATTGCTTTCTGAAGAAACAAAGTCTTTTTCAAACCAAAGTGATTTCCTTGGCTTCTTATTCAACTTGCCTTTACCCTTAGTGTTTTTTTGCTCTAAACAACTAAGTAGATGATTAATCTCATTGAAATTTTTACTTTCAATTTCATAAAAAATTACATCTCTGCTGAGAATGAATTTACCATCTAAGAGCAACCGTTACCCTTTCTTTTCATTAGAATATCCAATGAAAATACACTTCATTCTTCGATTTTCCAACTTAGTCCTTTTTTCTTTAGGGACTAAGGCATAATATGTTGAGCCAGAAACTAAACTTGATTTACCTTAGGTTTAAAACCATACCAAGCTTCATAAAGAGTTTGCCCATCTAAAGCTGATTTAGGAGATCGATTTCTTAGATAAACCGTAGTATGAACTGCTTCAGCCCAGTATTTTGTGCTCAACCCTTTGAATTGCAACGTAGATCTTGCCATGTTCATGAGAGTTCTATTCATCCTTTCAGTAACTCCATTTTTCTGTGGAGTATACAAATATGTTAGTTGTCTCTTAATTCCATTGTTACGACAATAATCATTGAATTCAGTTGAAGTGAATCCTCCTCCATTGCCTGTTCTCAAAGTTGTAATTTTTTCTTTAGTTGCATTTTCAACCACGTCAAAAACTTGTAAACTTTTCAAAAGCTTTAGATTTTGCCTTTAAAAAGTACACCCAAGTCATTCTAGTATAAAATATTGACATCCACCTAAAGAAGTTTCCATTGGACCACATATATCATTGCGACTCAATTGCATATACTTTCTTGTTTGGCTGAGCTAGTTGGAAAAGCTTCTCGCTTTTGCTTGCCAAAAATGCAAGCTTCACACTTCGCATTTTCTCTTTTAAAAGTTGGCAAACCCCTTACCAAATTTTGGGACTTAAGATTAAGTAAGCTCTCAAAGTTTAAGTGACCAAAACGAAAATGCCATAATCTGAATGAAGAAATCTCAGAATTGATTGCTCCTGCAAAATCATGTTTTCTAAGGATTTATTTCCCTTTCATTCTTAGAAGCTTCCTGTCATCATATCCTGGCATCATTGTTTTCAAGTTGTCCTTTTCTGAATTCATCTTTACCAAACCATCTTGCATGATGATTTGATGTCTAGCTTGTCGAGTTGAAACCAAACATAGCAAATTCTTCTTAAATTTAGGTACAAATCATACATTGGAAATCCATTTTTCATCGATTTCATGAAGAAAGACTTTGACTGAACCCTTTCCTTGGGGAATATGATTAGTGTCATCAGCTAAATAAATGGGATTTCATTGAATATCCTAATCATTTCAAAAATAATCCCTGCGAAAAGTCATATGTTGAGTAGCTCATGTGCCCAATATCCAATCATCTTCAAATGAAGTTCTTCGTAGATTATCAGTATCAAGTGATGCTGCTGAATCAACCTCTTGTATTGTAGTAAAAACATATTCATACTGCTCATCTTGAAAATTCAAATCCTCTGCATATTGAGTTGATGGAGTAGACTTGGAATTTGATCTAAACTTTGAAGTTTGTTGATACTTTGGCAATTGATCATTACTTGTTAAACAATCTGATGCATAATGCCCCTTCCTTAAACATCTTTTGCACTTTACTTGATTTAAATTTTTGCCCCTTCCACGTTGTGCATTGGGAGGATTCCGATTACTTTGAAAATTCTGTGGATTGTTACGTCCTCTACCTTGACTACAACCTCTGCCACGGCCTCGATTAGAGGACTGATTTTGATAATTCCCAAAATTTCATGTACCACTTCCTCTAGAGCTTTTAGCTCTATTTGAACTGGTGAAAAGACGATCCTCTTCAGATTATTTTTGTTTACCAAATGACTTTCCACGTCAAGCAAATATTTCACAAAGTGAATCAAAAGTTGCAGTTGATAATTTATTAGTGATTTGCAAAGTTTCAATAAAGTGCTTGTAAGATGGAGGCAAGCCATTTATCAAAATATAGATAAAAAAACTGTCTTTGAGTTTACGAAAGCCACCCTTGATGATTTCCTGATGTATGTTTTTTATCCTTGAAATATACTCTTAACACACCATCACCTTCAGTTAATCTTTGTCTAAGCAACTTCATTTGTAGATCAATTCTTTGAGATGCAGGAGAAGTATCAAAAAGCTTGGGAAATTGATTCCAAGCAAACCAAGCAGTAGTTGAATTTTCAATATGAACAAACATATGTTCAGTTACAGAAGATCGAAGCAACATCTTTTAATTCCCATTTAGCTAAAGGAGCAACATCAGTGGGCTTGGTAGGTGGAGTATCACCATCACAAAAATCATGCCATAACTCATTATATATCAATGTGTTTTGCATATGGCATTTACAAGATTTGTAATTCTTGGGTCCGTCCAACTTGTTTGAATCAATGAATAAATTGATTAACTTTGACATGTTTAGTGATGGTAGATTGCCTTGAAAAATGTGAAATTTGCAAGTGATTCCAAAAAGGATCACACTATGAAAGTGAGACATAAGACACGAAAAAAGATCACACAATCCACGCAAAAAGAGCACTTTTTAGGGGCTTGGCCTTGACCCTCTAAAAGTCTCGTCAAAAAAAGAAAATTGATAGTTTTGCTCTGGACTCTAAATTTCTTAGCTTCGGAAATAAAAAATTGAGTCCTCTAAAAATAGTCAAACTTTCAAAATTTGACGGTTTTCAAGTATGAAATGGACTTCTAATCTTCACAAATAATAGAATGTGCCAAGAGCCCCCCCATGCACTGAAAAAGGTTCAAGTACATTATTGCAAATTCTAGTTTAAACTTTAAATTAAAATAATAATTTTCTTTTTATACTTAACTCAATATTGCTAAGTAAAAAAAATTATTTTACTATATTTTCAAACTAGAGAAAATGAAATTAATTAACTACTTCTTCAGCAAATTGGGAACAAATCATTGAGATCAGGAGGTTGTTGAGCAGATCACACGAGCTCACACATCACTGCACTAATCAAACCCTCACGAGCTCAATTCCATGTTTACATACACTGAATTGATCACCAGGGGTAAGTAAGGGTGAGGCATAGGAGGGGAAGTGCCGCATAGGAAGTGAAGACGATGAGACCATATTCAGGTCTTGCTGTGAAGGTTTTGAGCGAGTTCAAGGTAGAGATCACCATCCTTATCAAGGTTTGAGATCAACTTAGTTGAGATGGCTGAGCTGAGGACGAGTATATGCCCCAGGGGCTGCAGATCTATGAGGGCGCGTGCTGAAATCCTTGAGATTCATGGAGGGTGCGTGAGCTTCATCAAGAGTAGATCCGTGGAGGGCATGCACTGTTGGTGATTGATCCACACCATAGCGTAGGGGTGGAGGTAGCTGTAGAACCTTCTTTAGATCACAAACAGAAAGAACTTAGATCTTCTTCCCTCGAACTCGTGGGATCTCATCAAAGCCCTCAACCTATCTTTCCTAGTTATTGTGTGTTTACCTAGATACAAAGGAACCCTCGGCCTTTCTTTGATAAAATTGTCGCTGCAAGAGGTTGGCAGCTTAAAACCCCTCAAGAGGCGCACTTGAATTTGCCCTTAGAAGTTTTGTTTAGCCACCTCTAGAAGAGTCGATTTCAATTTCAGAAGAACAAAAGGGAAGCCTCGCTTGACGATAACGAGGATTGAAGCTTTGCTTTGGACTGATGATCGCTATTTTTACAAACAACACAGTAGTTGAGTGAACACTGGAAGCTTATGTGCATCGGTGAAGATCCATTGGTGGAAACTTGGATAGCTGATAATTTGGATAAGGATGCAGCAATAGGTGTAGATCCATGGTATATATCAGTAGATACTGCACATAAACGGAAGCCAGCATTCTTAAAGAAGGGGCAAAAGCTCATTCAACTAGAGAGCAGATCTCAAACAAAAAATGATGGCTTGAGCTAGATTTTTAAGTAGATCTGAAGCAATTACAGCTCTTCTCAAGAAATTGCTAGATTTATAAGTAGATCTGAAGCAATTTATACAATACGAGCCCTCAAATGAATTAAAAAAACAGTAGATCTTATGAGATCTTACAAAAAACTGCCTCTTTTTAAAATAAAATAAAATCCTCAACATAAAATTGCAGATTTCAAAATAAATTTGGATTACAGTTGATCCACTTGTAAAACAAGGTAGATTCTATCAGAAAACAATCTATATCAAGAACAAGAAGAGAATAGATCTGATACAAAACTTTTAACTGCTGAAAATGATGATTTTTCTTATCAAAATTTTTGAAGGACAAAATGCTGTAATCAAAATAACTTTTTCCTTATTGAATTGACAACAGAATTACCTCAGTACCACTGTCCTTGAATTTGGAGAGATCTAGGATGATATTGTGGAGACTTCCTTGCTTCCTCAATCCATCAACAATCCTTCCAACACCATTCAACATAGCTCTGATACCATGTTGAAGAAGTATCCTACACACAATTTTATTAATAAGGAAAAAAGAGTTACAAAAAGAAGTGAGGGCTAAAAGCCTACTACCTCACATGAAAAAAGAACTAGTTTATATAGTCCAACTCTAAGTTAAATCCTGGGAGAACAACTGATCATATGATCACGAGTATGATAGGTGTCCTTTACATATTAAGCTACATGTCTTCTTGACAAAAGTTTCTAGAATACTCTAATTTCTAAAACATTTAATCTAGGAAAATACTTGGGACTTCTTGAACTTTAGAATTATGAGGCTAACAATATATGGAAATTAAAGAAAACTGCTCGCTTCTCTTAATTATGAGAAATAAAAGAGTTTGCCCCGTCAGGCTGGGAAACATTAGTGTTACATTAGTGTTGACTTCTGAAACATTCAAGATTTGGAAAATTGGGAATGCAGTTCCATCCTCACTAGATTGAGTGTTTTGTGAGTATGATGGATTGTAGTGTGTTCAGTTGCTCCAAAAAACTAGATTTGCCTTTGTAACTTCCCTGTGTACTCTTCAACATTAATGGTTATAGATAAAAGGCATGAAAGGGTTGTGTTCAAGCTTCGATTTATATGGTGCTTTTGTGAACTTTCCCTTGTAGCATTCTTTTAGCATTTTTGGCCTTTTCTTACATGTCAAAATGGTCTCTGCAGACTAGAGTTCTCATATTGGAAGGAACTTTATGCCCTAAATAGATGAGACTTCTCAGTTCTGTTTAGTTGCCAGCCTTAATTATATGAGTTAATTTTGCATACAGATAGACTACTTGTGTGTTTGAATAGAAATGATACCAAAACTAAGCATTTTTACCACAATGCACTGATCTTGTTTATATTCTTTCTTATGATGACTGCAGAAAAGCACAAGTCAAAAAATTCTGATAGTAAGAAGGAGCCTCATAAAGATGGAGCCCCACATATAGCTGCTCAAACTTTTACTTTTCGTGAACTTGCTGCAGCTACTAAGAACTTCAGACCTGAATCCCTTTTAGGTGAAGGTGGCTTTGGCCGAGTGTACAAGGGGCGTTTAGAGAATACAGGCCAGGCAAGTTACTCCTCATGATATTTGAAAAGGCGACATGTACCTTCTAGTTTTATTGTAGTGTTTCAGCTGAGGGCAATGCTTAGAAACATTATCTTTCTGCTGGGTTTTGTGGTGTGGCAGGTCGTTGCAGTTAAGCAGCTAGATAGAAATGGACTCCAAGGAAACAGGGAGTTTCTTGTGGAAGTGCTCATGCTTAGTCTTCTACACCATCCTAATTTAGTAAACTTGATCGGATATTGTGCTGATGGTGATCAACGGCTTCTTGTCTACGAGTATATGCCTATGGGATCTCTGGAAGATCATCTTCATGGTCAGTACACTATAACCTGGACATGCAATAAAATGCAAATTCAAAATATGTATGTTAAAGTGCATGCTAATGGGTCTGTTTAAGCATTAACTTTTTGTGCATGGGATAGTTACAAACAGAAGTCCATGCAATGGAGCCAAATTTTATACCTTGTAGCATATCCATTTCTTAAATTATATACGAATACTTGAGTTGGAATCCATGTTTCATAACTCCAAATTCCCTGGCTTTTGTTTGCTGTTTTAGCACTTACCATAGTGGGTGGTCTCACTCTCGTCCTTTGTTGCATTATGAATATCTGATGAAGATCCTGCACTTTGTCAAGTGCTGCTCTATTTAAATCTTCCATTTGCACCCCTTTCATATCCTTGCCTTAACCTGAGATGGACTGTAGTAAATCCTTGTATTTTTTTTTTTATCTATTGACACCGACGTAATTTCTCTCCCATTACAAACCCATCATTTTGCAGTCCTAAGCAGAGATCATTTTTTTCAGAACCAGATTGAAAAAATACAATGCTTTGTAGAGGCACATACAGGAATTGAGATCCATTGATATCAGCATCAGTGGACAGAGCATAGCTATATAATATTTACAAAATAGGCCCTAATAAAGACAAATGATTATAAATTCTTGAATCTAGATTCTAAACCGAAAAAGACAAATAATTATACTATGTACTAACACTTCCTTGAGCCTCTTGCCATGGGCAATTTCTAATTTCTTCTCCTGCAGTCTAGATCATTCAGAGAGCATGAGGAACTGTTCCGGGATGTGGGGAATTGTTTTGTGAGTGCAGGGAATCGTTCTGGGAGTTTGCTTCCCTCCAAAGCAAGCTTTGGGAGTGGGAACTGAGGGGTGGGGTGAGGGGGGCTGAAGCTTCCTCACAGCCAGGGGACAGAGAGAGAAAGAGATGGATATATCATGAATTATAGTTGGAATTTCTGTTATAAAAATTAGTATGTTAAAATTCTAGATTACAAGTTAATTTTCACTGCTGAGTACTAAGCAATAAAACAACTTTGAGCAATAGCTAATAAATCATTTCAAAGTAAGTTGGTCAATGCTTCTACTGTCCCTGAATTCGTGTGGAAATTAATTAAAATTAGACGACCATATCCTTAACAGAATTGCCTAACAGAATTATTTGTGAAATGTGATAAAACTATTCCAAATGTTCTCAATTAAAACATCCTCTGTAAAATGACCCCAACTATACAGTGCTAATGTATGTTGAGTTAGTAAGAAATTAAGATATCGGGACTATTTTGTTTACAGAGAGCATGAGGGTTCCGGGATGTGGGGAATTGGTTTGGGAGTGCAGGGAATCGTTCTGGGAGTGTGCTCCTCTCCAAAACAAGCTTTGGGAGTGGGAACTGAGGGGTGGGGTGAGGGGGGGTGAAGCTTCCTCACAGCTAGGGGACAGAGAGAGATCCTCACAGGTAGGGGACAGAGAGAGAAAGAGATGGATATATCATGAATTATAGTTGGAATTTCTGTTATAAAAATTAGTATTTTAAAATTTTAGATTAGAAGTTAGTTTTCACAGCTGAGTACTAAGCAATAACACAACTTTGAGCAATAACTAATAAATCGTTTCAAAGTAAGTTGGTCAATGCTTCTACTGTCCCCAAATTCCTGTGGAAATTAATTAAAATTAGACGACCATATCCTTAGCAGAATTGCCTAACAGAATTATTTGTGAAATGTGATAAAACTATTCCAAATGTTCTCAATTAAAACATCCTCTGTAAAATGGCCCCAACTATACAGTGCTAATGTATGTTGAGTTAGTAAGAAATTAAGATATTGGGACTATGTTGTTTACAGATCTTGAATTTATTTTGTATTGAAATATAAATTCAACGATTTGTTAAACTTTAAGCTCAGTTGAAATTTTTAGTTATTATAATATATGGTTTTCAATTGGATTCTCCTATCTCTGTATTTACTATTTATAAATCTTCATTAAGTTTTAGGTCCTTTATGATTCATTTGCCAAAAATGTTTTTCAGGGTTTAATTTCCTATATCTTTTAGTCCCCTATATTGACCTTTACTTTGTAACCATGATTATATACTATCTGATCTCCTCCCATTTTATAAAGTGGTACATAATCTCTTGAAAAGCTCATAATACAGGATGTGACCTATTCTTTATGACAATATCAAATAGTATCATGGACATCTTGATGAGGACCTAAACTTTGCCTGAACGATGGGGCTGGGGAACCGTCCTCTTGCATCTGACAATGCGGTGAAGCAAAAGGGTCTTAACTTTCTCGGTATGGGCCTATTTCGACTCAAGTGGTGCTAGAAGTCCTGGAATTGGTGCTAGAAACCAGGTTTCTCTAAAAGGGTGAGGGATCCATAACCCTTATTCACCCAGGGTTGGAAAGATTGTATCAACCCGAACCTGGGCCCTAAAAACCGAACCCCATATGGGTGTATGTAGTGGTAATCTTGACCTCCTCTCCCCTAGAGTAGAAGTGGAAATCTGAAAGTGTCGTCTTTATGTAATTGAAGATCATATTATTTGTTTTGCCAAGGTTGACTGTTAATTATTGAAGGTCACAAAATCATCCAACAATCTTTGTAGATCCTTAGGTGTGGAGGCAAAAAGGACCACATTATTAGTGAAAACTTGAAAAGGAGTATGGAGTTTAGGACATGGTGGAGGAGACCATTGTTGCTCAGCTTGGTGTGCTCATGCAAGAATGACTCTAGCTCGTCTATGTACAACCCAAATAAGGTGGGTGAAGTTTGACAACCCATGTGCTGTATGAAGGTGACCAAGGACGACCTCATATAGGTGCATAACAGTAGTGATGTGAATCTTTGAGATACCAATGTCTTTGAGCTTTTGTAACATGGCCTCCCTTGGAATTGAGTCGAAATGTTTTCGAAAGTCTACAAAGTAGTAGAAGGCTTTTGAAGAGTAGTGTCTTGTCTCTTCAATAGTGGTTTGCAGGGTGAAGATATGATCCATTATTTGATACCTTGGTCTGAATCTTGCCTATCCCCTACCCCAAAGGTCTCTCCTCTTGAGCTTTTTAGATTGTTGCAAATGAAGAGCAGTGGCTTAGAGATTTGAGAATGTGTGTCCCACCATAATTGTCCTGTAATTATTTGGCTTTGCACTAGAACTTGATGCATGAATTGAGTGGATGGTATGGTGGGACTAAAGCAGGTGGAAACCTTGAGCGTACAACATGGTTAAATAAATCAACAATGTGATGTACTGGTGAATCTATACCATGTTTGAAGAGCTCTGCTAGGAACCCCTCCTCATCTGCAACCTTGCTAGTGTTCATCTCCCATATTGCTTACCTGATATGTGTATAATAAAACATGTGGCAAGAGGGTTGTTGGGGGGAGGTGACCAAAACAGGAGGTTTGTCTAGGGACATTGTAAAGCGCAGTAGTGTGCGTAAACATGGACTACACATCAAGATTCTGTAATGTCCCCACTTTGGGACATCATCACAGTGCATAGGTTTATGATGATCGGAGTAGCCAGATGGATGTTATAGCGAGTACAAGGGTTATTGAGAGGCATTGTGGGGTCCAACTTGCATTGTTCATCATAGTTCATCATTATGAGCCATTCCGCACAGGTTGGCTTTGGTTCCGTTGCATTTCGACGATTTCCATGATTTTGACTATTTTGGGCTATAAGTTAATTAAATTCATTGAAGAGGTCATTTTGGGCACATTACTTGGAGGAACCTCTCACTGTAATAGCTCATTGGAATTAGGAGGAGCAACACTACAAGATGGGATAGTGAGAAGTGACTTTCAGTGACCAGGGAAGCCACAAGGAGAGATAAGGTGTTTTTCAGAGGTAAAAAGGTTAATTAACTAATTAAAGTGATTTAATTAATTAACTAAATATTAATAAAATGAAAGTCACTTTGGACGGACAAGGAGAGCAAAAAGTATAAAGGAAAGGCAAGGGCCTCTACTCATTTCATTCATGTATGTCTATCATTTGATATTTGGCTTTTAGCTAGTGAGCCCAACATTGGGGGTTTTGAGGGTTTTGACTTAACAAACCCTAGAGGACGATTCAGTGGTGAAAGATTCCATCTAGCTTGTCCCAAGCTTGGTCTCGAAGATGCAATACTCTCCCACACCATTCTAGTTCCAGATCTACTCAGTTGCAGGAGGATTCTACATTAGTTGCAGGGGCAGAGAGAGAGAGGGCGCACTAGCTAGGGTTTCCAACAAGAGGGGCACACCATTCATTGAGGGAGGATTTGTCCTAGTTGAGGAGAGGCGATTTTGGGAATTCTAGGTATTGGGTTTCCCTTACAGGTGTTATAGCATTATTCTTGGTGGACTCCGGAGGTCTTTTGGTGGTGGATTCATCAGTATTGAGAGTGGGACGATTTCCCAAGAGGAGGGTGCACCACATCTTGGAGGATAGCTAGATCTAAAGATCTAGCAGGTATTTGGCCTAGTTGAGCACTTGGGTTTTCATTGCCGTGCCCCGATCTATCATTCTAGTGGATTGGTGGAGCCGTTGGAGGTCTCTAGGAGAGAGGCCAAACTATTAGGGTTTCAGCGATCCAGGAGGGCACACCATACATTGGAGGTGGTTCAGATCCATAGGGTTTGAGAGGGATCTTGGAGATTCGGGCACCTGGGTTGTTCTTGCCATCACCCGATCTACTGTTTGGCATCTTTCTTGGGGTGATTGGACACATTTGGCAGCAGGGCCGAATTGTTGAGGAGCTTCAACATTCCAGTAGGATGTGGCATCATCTAGTTAGGGTTTTTGCACTTCATACGGTCAGATCTACCTTGGTATTGGTCTTCATCTCTTATCCATCCTTTGGAGGCTTATTTTGTATTATCGGGAGCTTTTTGTAGCAAATCTATTATCTATATTCTTAGCCATCTGTTGAGCATTCCAGATCGACATCTCCATTGTAGCAGGTTCTTCTATTTCATGAATAAAAGCAGATTTGAGATATTTTGGCTTGTCTATCATATTGCATATGGTTGAGGTATGTTCCATGGTTATATCTTCTTGTTTATTGCTGCAACACACATTTATAACACATCAGTAAACCCTAAGGCCGAAATCAAGAGGCCATCCTGCAAGTAAACACATCTAAACAAAGTGTTTGACGAAATACCTCACTCAACAAAAGTTTTAAAAGACACCAAAATCGTGATGATCCTAGCATAATGGCTTGGGATCATTACAATGGACTACACATCAAGATTTGGTAGGTAAGTTAGAGTGACAAGGTAAAATGGTGAACCAAAAATATTTTAGGGAGTGGCAAAGTAAGGCGCACATAATTCATGTCTCCTCTATGCTATGAAGAGGTGTTTCTTGCGGTGGAGGAAGGATTGATAAGATAATTGTATCAGTGGGTTGGAGGTGGGCTTGTGAAAGAAGGCATAACAAAGATGCTTATGGTAGTTCTTGCACTCTTCATCATACTTGTTCATGGGATGAACTTGGACTTAGAGGAGCAAGAGGGGAAGTTGGTGGTGCGAGGGTAAGAGACAAGGGCCACTTTTTGAATTGCTGAGGAAAGACAATCGTACTTGGAGGAGGTTGATTCGAGGGCATAAAAGTTGGTTGGTTAGGATCTAGTCTACCACATCGACTCCCTTGACATGAGGGAAACGATTGAAACTACTGGAGTTAGGAAACAAGGGATATCATTCAGGATCACCAAGTCATGGGATTTACTACAATGCAAGTGATGTCTATCGTGCATTGAGAGGAGTCCCATAACATCATTTGATAACTAGTGAAAATTGAGGTTGTGTCGATTTCTTGGAGGTAGAGAGCATCCTTTGACCTGTCGTGTAGGGAATTTTTTTGGGTTTTGGTATGGGCATTGAAGCCCCTTAGAAGAATGACCTCCCTAGGCACAACGTAATGGATTATGTTAGCATACAAGTCTTGGTATGGGTCTTCATATGAATCTTTATGAAGGGAAAACTTTGAAGGGGTAGGTGGGTTATAGCAAACCACAAAATAAATATCTTGAGGGATGGGGGATACACTACTAACATTGACCCACATGAATTTGGAAAAGTCATTTGAGGTGACCACTGTAACTCTGCGCTTAAAGGAAATCTCGGTAAAGACAAGCTACACATTCTGATTCTCGAACACCCCTCGAACTTCGAGTCTCTTGTCTGGATGTTAGGGACCCAACCTCCCTAACCCCTTATGTAGATAGAATAATATATTTTCCATGTAATAAAGTCCGACATTAGTCAATAAGGCCTATTTAATAAATATGAACAACTCGATGTAAGAAGACCTAATAAAACCTTCCGCTTCTAGAAAGATCTTCCTCTAGAATGTTCTTTAGAAGATAGAATTAGTATAAATAAGAGTAGGAGGCATGAGAAAGCTTGTCTTCAGAATTATTGTAATAGAGCTCTACTCTGTTGGAGGTTGCCCCCTCGAAGAGACAAGTGAACATTGCTTTCTTTGAATAAAATTGGTATTTTTGGTATTGCTCTTCTCAATATTTTGCCATTCCATTGATATGTGTTGAATATTCCTGTTTTTGCATATTATATTACATCTGGTACCTTACAAGTGGTATTAGAGCACTTTCCTTGGCAGGAATTGTGGGTAAATTTTTTTCCAGGGTAGAGACGTGTATTGGCAGCGTCTTTAAAGCACAAAGATCTGTTGTTCAGCGGGTAAAACTACGGTGGAGAAACTACACCCAGGCAATATAGACGGTTTCACGTGGTTGGCTAGAAATCGAAGTTTTGCCCTTGTTGGAAATCTCTGTAATCCCTGTTGGTACCCCTCGAGTAGTACCGCATCAGACAAAATATGTACATGGCCATCACTCCCACGTATCGACAGGTATATCAGGAATCCCCTAGGTCTCCTGAAACCGACCCTAGATCAACTGGTTGGCTGCCTGACTGCTATAGTGCCACCGAGAACAACACCTAGGAAGATAGTCTCTAGTACCTGGGTAATTGGGTAGTACGACTAAGGGAATGGTCGAGCCTCCTTAGTTGGTGCCTTGAGATATTGGGCTAAGTGCTACTGTTTGACCCCACTCGTATATCAAAGAGCTATAACATAGGGCAAACCCTTGTCCATAGGCACCCTGCAAACCCTTGTCCATAGGCACCCTGCAAACCCTAACCTGGGGGGAACATATCAGACAAGGAACAAAAGGAATATTTGGGTCACGCAACCTTGCTTTCCTGCATTCTCGTTGCAAAATTACTACACATTTTGTTTCTATTAAGGATTTGGGCATTTCGACACTGCAATATTATTCAGATCAGAGTATAACTCCGCGGGAGTATAGTGGTCTCGCCAATGCTCTTATTTGGGACCTATCCCATTGGACTCCTTTCTTCGCCTTGATCATAGTGATACCTGCCATTTTTAAGCCTGATTTTTTTTGTGGACTCGACCCCCTTCCTGACACTCTTCTTTGTGACCCATCCCATTGGACTCCCCTTTTTGCCCTGATCGTTGTGGTACTTATCACTTATAAGCCTTTTTTTTTTTTCCGAGGTCCCACCCACCCTTCTCGACACCTATCCCATTGCATTCCTCTTTTCACCCTGATCACTGTCATATACATCATTTCTCTGTTTTTTTTTTTATTATTTTTTTCTTCTGTGGACCCACTTTCCCTCCCCTGCACCCCTCATTCTCAAATAGCCACTACTCACAACCAAGAAATCCTTCACCTGCAAGAAGAATCCAAACAACACAGGGACAACATCTAGAGAGTGACTTTGGAGATTGATTCCACCAATTCCAAATTGACAACCTTCGAGGCCAGTGTTACGGGCGAATTTGCAGCAGTTAAGGGTGAATTGGCCTCCCTCACTACCGCTCTCAACCGATGGTTAAAACAGTCCCGTGGATCTCCCTCCTCTGAGCAACCTTCACACTATGAAGGTGAGGACTCTTCCCATAATATGGCCTTTCCTTCCAACTCCCTTGAGGTGAACAAATTTGATGGCTTAGATCCCATAGGTTGGGTCACTCAAATGGAACATTATTTCTCCTTGCATGGAATTATTGATGATTTGGCCGAACTTCATTATGGTGTCCTCTATTTGGATCCTGAATGCCGCAATGGTGGCAATAACGTAGAAAGACACGCCGAGGGTATGTTGCTTGGACATAGTTTGTTGCAGAGCTTTATGAACGCTTCGACACCGACACCCACTATCTAGGCCGTTTGACCAAGTTGAAACGATCGGGCACAGTGGAATGGTTCAAATGAGCTCCCTCTTCCAAATGGTTCAAACATGCTCCAAAGTTCCATGAACACCTTCATCTAGATTCTAGCCACACAACATGGTGATCCTTCATTGAGCTTATTTTAGATCACAATATTTTCCATGAGGATGTCATGATGAAAATGTTTGTATTTACCTTGAAAGATTATGTATTGGATTGGTTTGATGATTGTAGCCCAAAGGACTTAAGTTTTAGGTTTAATAAGAGCATTTCGCAGTTTTTGGGATCCTAGTTATGAAGACGAAGCTCAAGTTGAAGATCTTGATGCTCGTGCAATGCTCAATGCTTGCCATGAAAAGAATAAAGAGATACAAGATCTTATGTTTCTGATGCATAGTAACCCTTCAGAAGCACTAGTGGCTGAAATAGTGGCAAAGATCAAAGCATTGAATGCCCTCCTTGTTTCCATATTTCATGAGGAGCCTGTGGATGACCAGCTTTCTTTTCATCACAGGAGTCAATTATGCATAAAATTTCAGATTTGAGTGAGAAGCTTGAAGCACCAGAAAATCTTATTGCAACACCTCATGAAGATTTTTTCCATTGAAGAAAATGTATTCCATGCTGTTCTGGAAGAGACAGCGTGTGATGATGATGTATGTACTTGCATGAGGACATCCCAGCAGCTATCATTATGAATTCTGAGGAGGACAAGGGTTTTGTAAGTTCTGTTCCTTTTCAAAATTCTGAATTTAATGATGGAACCCTCAAAGATTTGAAGAGGATAGATGCGGTAGAGAACCTTGGAGGATGAAGACATTGTAGGTGTTCCCACTAGCTCATGTGATAAACAACATGGAAGCCGAGAGGATGATGATGTGAGAACCCTTTTTGTTATCGGGAGACATAAATGGGATGTGGATCACTGGTTTCTTCATGGAGATCCCATCTGTGACATGGATAGTGAGAGCTTGATGGAGGAAAATCTGAATTGGTAAATTTTTGATATAGTACATACTACAGATACAATATAGTCAATTTACTTTTTATTGTTTTTGATAATATGCCTCATGTTTTTGATACCCTTCCACTCGTTAACCTGAGAAAAAAGTAAAAAATATTTATTAAAAACCTTAAAGGACCTAAAAATATGAAGTCCGCTGTCAAATTTTCATGGAGTGAAATATTATTATTTATGTAATGTGCATTCTTAAGGTTAGATTCTTCCAAAACTGGGAAAAAATGCATATTTTCATGTCTATGAATAATGAGATGTATGCTTTCGTATTGGAGCTGTACTGGGTTTTTTCGTACGGAATCATATTCGTATTCGTATTTTTATTCGAGTCTTGCTACTATGCTCTATGCACTCGGGTGCACCTTTCATTGTCTAAGATTGGAATGTCAAAATTAGAAGAGGAATCTGCTAAGTTGGGAAGGTGCTTTTCCCCCCAAAAAAGTGCTTTCTTCCAAATTAGCATGCATCTTTGAACAGTCAACGTAAGGAAGCCTTCAAGGTCTAGGCACACTTCTTGTTGGTAACAATAGAATGGTTGCTTGTTTGGAAAGCAGCCTAGTAATAGATGCATGCATTAATCACTAGTATGTCTACATTTATACCTTCCAACTGTACCATCCTTCATAGTGACCGGAATTGGAATGTGACAGCTGAATGAGGTGCCCCTCTGGTGCATGGTGATGGATGCCAATGAAATTGCCTTTCTGCTGCAATAATGACTCTTTACTTCTGTCCAGAATGTGGTAAAATTCCCTTCATTGCACCCATTAACTGCTGCCATAAATAGCGCTGCAAACACTTTTTGTTAGATTTTAGGGTAATTTTAAAATCAGCAGTCTCTTTTAATTTCAAAGCTAAAATACCTTAGATCTGAAACACAAACAGCAGATAGAGATAGATCTATAATAGGCAGTGATAGTAGAAGTAGACAACATAGATCATAAATAATGGATCTCAGATCTTAAAACCATAAATGCAGATCTAGAAGAAGCAGTAACAGCAGATTAGACAATGCTCTTTCAATACCATAGTAAACTCAGACTATATGCAATAAACTCAGATCTCAAACATTTATGGAAAGCTCCTCTAAGAGTAACAGTAGATCTATATCTTGATTCTGAAGCAAAAACTCTTCTAATTGTAACAGCAGATTTATAACACAGTCCTAGTACTATACTTCAAAGGTAAACAAGGAGCAAATAATAAAGGTAAGGAGCTTACCTGGTACCTGCCTTACCTCAGAAGATAGTACACAACCACCGTAGAGATAGGTCCTGAATGATATGCTCAGACAAAGGTTCAGTTCATGATCTATCAAAGATCTTTATGCCAAAGATTGAAGGAACTTTCATGGCCACCAAGCATAAGGGTTAAAACACCAAAGGACCCAAACCATTCTCAGACAAAGGAACCCTCAAAACTAACCCACAGGTCTGTAAGTAAACTTCTTGGTTCTAATGTGTAAGATCCACCCCACAAAGACAAGGTATCAGATCTGAATAGGATCTTCCCTTAAGAGGACACACCTCATAACAAGACAAAATCCACACTAGATTAGGCCTCAGCTCCTACAGCAATTTTTAGCAAATGAAAGACACTGCACCATACAGCAAGTAAGAGGAAGCGGCTTACAACAGTGGCTAAGGGTGTGGTTCACAACAACATACAAGGCCGCAGCATGCTACAGGACAGCAGTAGGAGTGCTCACAAGGTAGGCCGCACACTACAGGACAGCAACAAAAGGTAGGCCGCAGCTCCACACAGTACTGCCACTAAAATAGGCCGCAGCTCCACACAGAATTGCAACAAGAAGAAGGCCGCAGCTTCACACAGGACTGCAACAAGATTAGGCCGCAGCTCCACACTGTACTCCTACAGGAATATGCAAGGACTGAGGCTGCAAGGAATCTCTACGCTACAACTAATAGAATATGTGTGTATGTAGGAGTAGGGGAGGGTCTATTAAATAGGTTAGGGCAAGGTTAGGGTTTAGGGTTAGTTTAAGTTGTATCAATAAGTCACATGTTTAAATTGTAAATTTAAACATGTGACAATTATCAATATTAAACTTTAGAAACATAACCCTTAAAAAACCAATAAAAACCCAAAACCAAATAAACAAAGCCCACAACAAGGGTAAGGGGTTTTACAAAAGCCCACAACCAATTAAACAAAAACCCCAATAAACCGATAAGGACCTCAAAACAATCAACCAAGGGCAAGAGAGGGTTAACAAGGTGGCATTACTCATTCCTTCAAGTCATATGGTGAACCTATTACTTTATCATCACTGCATATGGGACTTTATCCCTCTTGTGGTTATGTCCTTCTTCAAGGAAGGTCATGTACCATCAAGTTTTACACCAAGGTCAAAGACCAAGGATCAACCCACGCCCCAGGCATGAGCACCTTGGACCCAGTCCAGGGGCCCTAGATATATCTAGGGTCTTTATCATCTTGGTCCCAGACCAAGAAACCCAATGCCCCAGGCATGGGTACCCT
>ML794032.1:188796-230313 GCA_009831015.1 Picea engelmannii
GAGGTCAATGGTGAATTAGATTGGGAAAGGTATAAAGGGAGGAATTTGACCTAATTCCTCATTATGCATTGTTATGATTTGATGTTGAGAGTTCCCAGAGGAGGAGGAGAGCCGACCTTATTGTTTTGTGGATTTCTGGAGGAGACCACCACCATTGATCGATTTCGGTGTTGAGAGACACACCCTAGCTCATCGGAGATACCATCCAGGTATTTCACCATACTTTTTAGGAGTATCCATTGCAGAGTGCGCAACTCAGCTAATGAGGGCGCAAGTCAGTTTGAGGGTTTGGAGAGCTGCATGAGATCCGTACCCAGATTGCAGTTTCTTTCCAACCCATTTGAGATCCAGCCAGGGCGCTTCTATTGAGCCATCTATCGTCAGATTCTGACGATGGAATCTTGCAGATCGACTCATTCAACCATTTAGGGCACAACTCTTTCGGACAAACATTTGGTGTTGCATGCAGAGTATCAGAGCGGATCCGGACAAATCCTTCCAACCCATTTCCTTATTTGGCGAGACGATCGTTTTGAGCCATATAGCAACAAATTCTGTTGGTGGAATCCTTTGGGGCGCATCCAGTGCTCCAGGAGGTGCGCAAACCCCCCAGGGGTCTAGATCCAGTGCCTCAGAGACCAGATTCGAGATCCGACACTCACCCATATCAGTCTAGAGGCCAGGGCGCTTCTTTGGAGCAGTTTCCAGCGTATTCCAACGGTCTAAACTTCCGGACGAGTTTTCCAGCTGGTAGCGGTTATCGTACTTCGTCGGAATTGCATATTTTCGCCGATCGATCCGTGCATGCATTAGATCTGCTATCATCTTCTGATCACGGGTATTTTTATGTTATTTGATTGTATTCCAGTACTGATCCATGAGATCTGGCTGACGTTTATATTCTATATTTCCAGTAGGCTATTGTATTTCCATTCTTGAACCGTATAATACATGATATTGGGCAGTTGATGTTCTTTACTTCTGCATGCATCCTTTATATGCTGTTTAAACCATAAATATGCAACATGCACATGCACATGCAATAACCATCAAGATCTCAAACATACAACTGAAACGCATCCAGAAACCCCCAGTGTATCAGATCTGCAAGACTAAATAATAGATCAATAGCAAAAATCTTTATCAACGGGATCAGGGATATTTCATATTGCCTCACCTAGCCTAGTAAACTTATTTACTTGAGCAATTATTTACCAAAACACATAAAGATTCAGAATGATATCACCTCACAATGAGTGGCAAATTCAGACTAATCTTGAATGCCACATTATCCTCCAAAGCAGTTTCTGTATTATTAAATGGGAAGAGGTTGTAGCATCAATGCTGCTACAAGCTCTTCAAGAACCAAAACCAGTGAAGCAATGTGAAAGCAATGTGTGTGTGTGTGTGAGAGAGAGAGAGAGAGAGAGAGAGAGAGAGAGAGAGAGAGAGATGGGAAGAATTTGGTAGCATAACAATACTGTGAAGAATGATGTCGAACAAGGGAGTGAGAGGTTTCTTAAATAGCCATGGGAGACCAAGAGACCCCTCTTGGATCTTTGACAAGTGTCAAACATCCAAGGGACAAGACAACTCAAAGACAAAAACGAGCCATTGAGAGACTAAGCTTTTAGGGTGAGGGGAAATGGCAAGAAGGTGAAGTGGAGAGTGATAAAGCAAGAAACGGTTTAGCGAATTTGGCAAGAAGAGGAGTCCCACGCTTTCCTTCAAGGCACATTCCAACTTAGCCTTTGATGTTTCCATGTCCAAATGAGATGTTTCCATCTCATTCCAAGAATGATAGCGTGAGTTACCAAAGGAAGGTGTGAGTTTAGAAGAGGAAAACGTGAGTTAAAACAGGAAATGCGTGAGCCAAGGTGAGGGATGCGTGAGGATGTGTGGGTTGAGTGTGTTAACACACTCCCCAATGGCTCGTGAGAGGTGGAGGAGAGGCCCCACACATCTATTTAAGTGAGTTTCCAACTTTGACTTGGACGTTTCCACTATTACGTGAGGTAAAGCGTGAAGTGTACGTACATGATAGAGTAAAAGCGTGGGGTACGTGAAGGAGGTGTGGAAGGAGTGTGGAGTCCACACTCCAAAGTGTGAGTGGATAGGAGAGGAAGGGCATACAAGTGGGAGAGGGGACCCACGACCCAATTAAAAGATTGAGTTTCCAATTAATACATGGGAGGCGGGATGTACCATCCAAAAGTGGGAGTTAAATTAAAAATTAATTAATAATTAAAGGTGGGTTTAAAAGGGTAGGAAAAGGTTTAGGATGGTTTAGGACCCACGATCCAATTTGACCCACGACCCAATTAAAAGATTTGAGTTTCCAATTAATACATGGGAGGGGGGATGTACCATCCAAAAGTGGGAGTTAAATTAAAAATTAATTAATAATTAAAGGTGGGTTTAAAAGGGTAGGAAAAGGTTTAGGATGGTTTAGGTTGGGTTCTCTCTTTAATTACCACTCTTTATTTCACTTGATTTGGTCCATTATTACAAAATTGACATTTTCCCATGTCCTGGGTTTGGCAATTAAAACAACCATTTTCCGAAAAAAACTCCTAAGTGGACAAATAACCTAGCAAAACTTGTCCGACTGAGTTGAAACTTGGTCCATGGGCGCAGGGGGTCTCATTAGCTTTCTTTTGAGTACAAATAACCCTATCAAAAATCCCAGGACCTAAGTTTTACATTAAATACCCAGAATGAATTAATTCCCAACTTAAAAAAAAACCTAGCTAGACTTGACGGAATTCCGCGAAATTTCGCGTGCTGTCTTACATGGTCATTTACAACATTCCTAAACACTAGCTACCTAGGAATGACTTCATTAGAACGCCTTCCACCACTTTGGAGGATTTATTGGGTGGGAGTGAAAAACTCAAGGGAGATTAACTCGGCTGGTTAGGCCACATTAACCTTTTGAGGATAAAAAACACTCAGTGAAAGGGACTCTCCTAATGAAGAAACCCTAAGGCAATTGACCTAACATGATCCATGTAGACCTATTACATTATAAACCCACGCAGGGGTGCGGTAATCCCGCATACAAAACTGTGTGCTGGAGCAAAAAATGCCCTGTAGAACCAAAAAGTCTTCGACATGTTTGCATCTGATGATGCATATCTTCATGGTATATGGAGTTGACCCCCTAGTTGAAGAGGCGGTCAACACAATCCATCATGTCAAATCTCTTCAAAATTTCCACAACATACTTCCCTTGATTAAGGAAAATCTCTTCTGGGCTTTGCCATACTTCAAGACCTAAGAAATAGTGCATCGGGCTTAGGTCCTTCATTTCAAATTCAGCGGCATGCTTCTTCTAACAATCTGTGATGAGATTTTCTTCATCTATCAAGAATAAGTCATCCACATATGGCAGTGATATAACTTGTCCATCATTCTCAATCTTGAAATAAAGGTTGGTATCAACTTTACTTTTGGTAAAGCCCAAGCTCATTAAAAAACTATCAATCTTGCCATACCAAGCTCTTGGAGCTTGCTTCAACTTGCATACATGAGTCTTCCTGTCCTATACTTTGAAACCAAATTTTCACATGACATTGTACCAACCTAGTACATTTGCTTAGCTGCAACTCAATCTGCATAATCATGTGTTGGTTCTATGTGCTTTTTGCAAAGCACTATTTGTTTCACTACCTGAGAATATGTCCTCTACTTTTTCTACAATTGTTCCTTCTGGAACCGGGACTCTGCACCTGCAGCTGTTATTTTTGAAGCTGAGGATGACTGCTCTATTCTCACTGTAGCTACTGAACTTTGAGAGTGGCTCCTCTATTCTATCATGGCAATAACTTCATCTGAAATTGAGAGTGGCTGATATTGAAGGTAGCTTTTCTTCTTTCATGGAGGCAACTCAATCTTAAATACAAGGGACTACTCCCTTTGAATGTGTTGGATTTGAGATCCCTCTAGATCTACGATTGTTGTTTAGATAAAAGATCCTTTCTCCTGCAAATACCCTTTAAAAATAATGATACAGTTTAAACATATGTAAGTACATACCCCTGATAGTATCGACAGGTAGTGGCACCATCCAGTAGTAGCGGCAAGCAATAACAAACCTTTAAAACTTCAAAGGTGCTTCAACTTGTAACTTAAAGTTAGTTGGAGATTTGCTAGGGTAAGGTGCACTAGGACAATTAAAATCAGTCCCAACACTTCACAAAAAACTTTCACTGCAACTGGCACTGCAACTGCAACTTGATACTGCAGTTGCAATTGATACTGCAATTGCAACTGGTACTTCAACTGCAACTGCAACTGCAACTACAACTTAGGGTTTTATGAGGAAACCCTAATTTTCAAACTTCAAATTTCGGAATTCTGATCTAGGGACAATATGTGCCCTCCTAGGGCGAGCTCCTAGATGTGGTTACTTCCCCCAATGTCCTCCTTAAACATGGAAAACATCACACTTAGGGTTTATGCAGAAACCCTAATTCTGCAACAACTACAATACTGAAAACTGGATTTTGGAGAGGGTGCACTGAGGCTAGTCACTTCTTATAAACTGTGAGTTGGTCTCTTTCAGGCCTGCTCTGATACCATGTTGAAGTTTTACTTATACAACTGGCAGTTATGGTTCTTCTTTATTATTATAATCATTTAGAACGTTAGCTACATAAATAAGATCACTGAAAGAGAGGCAATCATAGAAACAATAGAGACACAGAGATTATCTTGGGAAACCCTCATCGGGGAGAAAACCCAGCAAAAACTTCCTCAATATAGATAGACCAAAGACCGAATAGAAGATTCTCCTCTACTCCTTCACTAGGAGGAGTCGCACACCACTTAACCAAGAGATACCAAGAGATAGACCAAAACCCTCCTTGACGTCACCCCCAGTTGCAGTAGGTTCTCCTCCAAGACTTGTGCATTGCAGAGCTGGATGTTGTGTGTCACCAAATGAGGCACTGGCCTCTCTTATAAATAGTGGTCTGGCCAGCCTATAATTAGGTGGTCTAGGCCACCTGTCACTTTACCCTCTTAATTTACCATTAACTGTCAAGGCACAATAGGGTCGACTTTTACTAAGGCACAAGAGGGCCTAATTAGATATAATATAATAATATTATTCAACTCTCTCTCAGGTAGAATATTCTTTGAGGTCACAATATTTCAACAATCAGAACCTTAGTCGATGCTTGGAGCTTATGTTTGATTGGTTGAACAATCTTAGAGTCTGCAAAAAGACCTTTTGTTATTTTGGAGTGGTTGAATCTCTAAAACAGAATAATATCAGAAAAAGTTTAACTCAACATGGATCATTGTCCAAGTAATTTGGGAATTTGGGAATTGAACTGTTTGAGGAGTTTGGGAACTTGGGAATTCAAAGGGAGTTCAGGAATTTGAGGAGTCTGGGAACTTGGGAATTCAAAGAATTTGGGAGTTCAGGAATTTGAGGAGTCTGGGAACTTGGGAATGGGTGATGAGACAGCTTGATGAAGTACCTGCACGATTCCAGCTTTGTGAACAAGTGAAGTTACTTGAGAGGAATTTTCATTTTATGTTTGTTTTTGTAATTTTTGATATTGCAGCATTGAGGGGATGTTAGAGTATAATGCTCCAATAGTATATATAATCCAATGTAAAAGCCACGTTCATATAAGTGAATAATAAATGATAATTAGATATTATTAAACTATGTGATAATGGTAAAAATTATGTAGAGGTACCTAGCATCACTAAGCCTTCAGTTGATCGTAAGGGAAAAACTTCCATCTTTCAAAGTATTGTTTCCTTGAAAATCAAACTGAAAGCAGACAACCACACCGGCGGGTGTAGAGCCCTTGTGTGTGTGTCAGGGGGGGGAAGGTGGTTGACCTCCTGGAGTTGGTTTTCCTATGTCAACAAAGTGGCTTGCTGCTTAACAGATGTTCGACAAGCCAAATTAGTTTAAATGGATCTTAATAGGATACATTTATATTAAGCAGTTTACCTGTTTGTGCTTGCAGAGTTGCTTGAGTTCTCCCGACTGCTTTTTTTAATTTAATTTTTTTGTTTCCTGAATTCTTGGATCTATCAACGATTTATTGCACAGAATATGAATCACACAAAGTTCCAAGCTAAAATCAGGATCTGATGCAACGAGCACAAAATTGATGAAATTTTCGAAAGATGAAGGGTAGCATTATGCATATGATAAGAATGATCACGAAGTCTCCGGTTTTAGCCACATTACTCAGTTAACGAAATTAAATCCAGACCTTCTGGAAGAAAAGTATACTAATAGTCTAATAGCACTTCCTGTCTGCTTCTCGCTTGGCTCTGCCAATGTTACTGTGGCCTCTCTGGTTCTCTGCTTATATGGCCGTGTTTCTCAAAAGAGTGAAATACAGGGAAGTTTTTGAAGACAGGCTGCAGAGGTCTGTGGATAAGATGGTGCACAGTATCTGGATCTCATCCTCAAGATGGCTCAAAGGACACATGGAGGAGGACAGTTGGCAGGCAGGTTTTCCAAACACTAGCAGTAGAGGATGAGTGGTTTCAACAACAAAATCCGGAGAGTTTGCCCTGTTAAAAGGCACCCTTGGTGTAAAAAGGAAGTTCAATAATTTTGATCTTTTTTGTTTGTTTATTTAAGAGGCATTCCTTGCACATGTTTCTTCTACTTGACCTCAGTTCAAATTTGAATGTTGGATTTCACAAGGTACATGTTCATTCCATTTGTTTAATCTATGCTTGGAGGGCTGCTTGTTGATTTTGCAAAGAGAATATAAAGAAAGATTAAGCTTTTGCATTTTCTGTATGTCAAACAGCTGCTTCAAGAAGTAAATTGTTTCTATAGTGTTGTTTTCTTTGTAATAACTTCTTTCCTTTTTCAGATCCTCCACCTGACAAGGAATCATTGGACTGGAACACAAGAATGAAGATTGCAGCTGGTGCAGCTCGAGGACTGGAGCATCTACATGACAAAGCAAACCCACCTGTTATTTACCGTGATTTTAAATCTTCTAATATTTTGCTAGATGAGAATTTTAATCCAAAATTATCTGATTTTGGCCTGGCCAAACTTGGTCCAGTTGGTGATAAGACACATGTCTCTACAAGAGTGATGGGGACATATGGATATTGTGCTCCAGAGTATGCTATGACAGGCCAGCTGACTTTGAAATCTGATGTCTACAGTTTTGGTGTGGTTTTGTTAGAGTTAATTACAGGGAGAAAGGCCATCGACAATTTCAGGGCTGCTGGAGAGCACAATCTTGTTGCTTGGGTAAATTCTTTATGTTTTATCAGTCTGATACTATAATTTGAAATTCAGAGTAACAACCTGGTTCAAAATTTCAAATATATATTTGCAAAATCCGAGAAAATAAAAATAGTCATACTGATAGCTTCTTCTGATGTTTTATTGTGTCTGCCTTTAATTTGTGACCAAGTGCAGGCACGTCCTTTGTTTAGGGATCGCAGAAAATTTCCTCAAATGGCTGATCCTTTGTTACAAGGTCGATATCCGATGCGTGGTTTGTATCAAGCTCTTGCTGTTGCTGCAATGTGTCTCCAGGAACAAGCCGCTACTCGCCCTCTTATTGGTGATGTTGTGACTGCTCTCACTTACTTGGCTTCTCAAACATATGAACCTGGACTGCAGTCCAGTCTTAGCAATAGATTTGCTCCAGGTACACCTAGAGAGAAGAAAGATAAGGATAAGAGGTTGAGTTGTGTGACAGATTGCCAAGATGAATTGGTGCAGAAGGAACGGAGCCCCAGCCAAGGTCCTGTCCGGTCACCATCTCATAATTCCTCTGATTTCAACCAGAAAGATATTGGTAAACAGCATTCAGCCAGTGTTACTGAAATTTCCAGGGGTCAGGAAGGAGGATCTGGGCAAAGGGATTTGGATGGGTTGGAGAAACAAGAAGGGTCAAGGGAGAGTCCTAGCTATACTGGAAGGGCTAGAGACCGCCAAAAGAACTTTGCATCAAACCGTGATCGTGAACGGGAGCGTGCTGTTGCTGAGGCCAAAGTATGGGGTGAAAACTGGAGAGAGAAAAGAAGAGCGAATCAACAAGGTGGGAGCTTTGATGGAGGTATGGGATAGAAACTATTTTTGTTGTTATGGTGAAGATTGTTGACTCTATATATGTCACTTGTTTAGCATGATGGTGCTTTGGTTGTAGTGGAGTCCCACTAATCATATGTAGTGGTCGGAACCATCAGGCCATAATCATCATTTTGACAGTCTCGTTGGGATAATGTTAGCATAGCTCTTACTAACAGAACCTTACAGCATATGGAGATACGCATATGGTGGATACATTACCTTGTTGGTTTGATTGCAGTTACATTGGGATAATGCTTGCCTAGCACTTGCTGAGGGAATTATACAGACGTTTCAGATGCAGAAGAGTGGATAATTTTATCAGCCCACGTATTTATCAATGCTAATGAACTAGCATTTCAAGGATCTGGCTAACGAGGATGATAGTTCATTCAGATCAAAGAACATTTGTATTCACAAAATAGAAAAATGCATCTTTGCCTTTTTGAGACAGTGGACAGCAGTTCAGATGGACTGTTGGTGTGAACAAGGCAAGTTCATACCCAGACTTCTCCTTGACGGTATTCGAAGGAAGCTTGGATAGGTCAATGATGGTGTTTAATTTCTGATTATCTTTTCCCCAGTGAAGTTGGTGTACCTGTGTAGTGTCCACCGGCCATTTGCATGTTATACTGAATTCTTCCATAGGCAGGTTTCAATTTGGGAAACAAGGCAGCAAAATTCAAGCTTGAATTCTGACAGTTGGCCTCTGTTCTTGCGTGGTTCATCTATTGTTTAGAATTTATAAGGATTTCATCTGTTCTTGGTCATAACTATTTCAGGAGGCTCGGGTTAGTGAATGTCTCCTACATTCCAGCTAGTGGGACAGTCGCATGTATATTCTACCAAGTGTTATTTATTCCACTATTTGATAATACTGTGTAAGTATCAAAAACATTTGATATATATTATCTTTTCCTGTTCATCTGTATTGCTTTTGGTATCTACACAGTTGATGGGATTGGATTATATTTTAAGGTTATTATGTGGAACACTGCTATTCTGTATTCAGCTATTGTATTTATTGTTCAGTTGATCAGTGTTATGCTGGGCAGGCCTGAAACTCTGCAAGGCTAGTGCTCATTCTGAGAAGACTAAAAAGTTAATATCCCGCAATTTTTACAGGTTTCTGACTGATATGAATACATTACCTTTGTTCATGTCATGATATAAAACTTTTTAGGGGATCAATACTTTGGTTTTAGGTTATTGCAGTTGTGCCAATTATGTGTTTACTTATTTAAAACTCTTTGGGGGTCTTCATAGGAGTAGCATTTTATTATGATAGTTCATTGTACTGTGTTCTGTAGGATTCGTTGTCTCTCTTGAAAGACGCATGCTTGTGTATATTAGTCTTCCTCATTATATAGTACGTTGTGTAGGTGATGAATAACTACTGAATTCACCAAAAAATAGTTACTATTTTATTGGGGATTTAGATATATAAACATTTAGATGACCTTTAAAATATAGCTGCCAGTTGAGCCAATGACAAACATCTATACTTTGCTTTCAAATCACAAACCTATGTTTATCAATGCCACTTCAGACATGCAGTTGAATTATGGTTATCAATGCCACTTCAGACATGCAGTTGAATTAGAATGAAGTTGAGACTCAAATTATTATTCTTCCACAGGTCTGCCCCAGTGAAATTCGTGCCTTTCCCGCCTTTGATGGGAAGCATTTTAAAAAAATGAAGATTTTTTTGGTTATTTTAATTAAAGCAGTAGGGTAAATGCAATTTATTGTTTCGGGGGGAGAATATTCATTTCTTTGAAGGGTTACTGCGTCAGTGCATTATTTTTTGATGCATTAGTCTTAATTTTAAATGAGAAATGATACTTTTTTTTTTCTCCGGCCCTCATAGTTCCCCCTGCACCTTTGTGGGGCCTTATACTTTGTTGGCCTCACTATTCTCTATGCACTTTTGTAGGATGTAGTCTAAACGTTCTACATTTTTACCCTTTTTTTTCCCTTTTCCAGGCATTTTTCTCAATGGGTTTCGTTCAAACACCGGCCAGAAATTTAGAAAAATAGTTGGAATGGCAGATTTCAGTGGTTTAGCATACATATTCTGGGTACCCTGGAGTTTTTGAGGACGCTGAATCAATTTTCCATTCAGAAATACGATTTGAGCACTGCAAAATTGAGATTTTGCCGACAATCGCATTGCTATATTCCGATAATAGTGACCGAAAAAGAGTAAAAATGTAGAACGTTTAAACTACGCCCTTTCTCAGGACCTGAGCTTTGTGGGCCTCACCCAAACAGTTTGCAACAGATATCCACCATGTTGACTATCGGGAAGTATCTTTATATCTTGTGATGGCCATATTGAGTATTGGGAGTTATCTTTATATCTTGTCATGGATGATCTGGATGAAGAAGCTTTTTCCATGTATGATAACATTGCCGAGCTTAATGAATAACGTACTCTTTTGCAATTTTCGAATATCCAACTTCATACTGAAGTTGCTTGTTTCAATGCTATTAATGTGATTCAACAGGTTATGTTTGTTCGTTATGGAGGTACATGTCTTTTGTGAGCAGAACCTTTTTTTACATCGATTTTCAACTTTATGATTAAGTCAATTGCCGAGCTTAATGAATAACGTACTCTTTTGCAAGTTTCCAATATCCAACTACATACCGAAGTTGTTAGTTTCAGTGCTATTAATGCGATTCAACAGGTTATGATTGTTCGTTATGAAGTTAAATGTCTTTTGTGAGCAGAACCTCTTTTCACATCGATTTTGAACTTTATGATTAAGTCAATTCATTGAAAGACCATTAGTTTTTTAAGGAGGCTATCTCCTATATTAGTTTTGTAAGGAGGCTATCCCACTTCAAGATGGTAGCATGATCAGGACTTCTTTCTTTTATTAGATGAAAAAGGACAAGTCCATCCATCATTAGTCGACATCTCAAATCAATTTTTTTTACAAGTGATTTTGAAAGTATGAAAGGTATGTTAAAAGATTGTATTAGTAAATTGCAAATTTATGTGTTTGAAAAGTATAATGCTCTTCTTGAGAGATGGATAGATGGATATACAGTATGAGTTTGAAGAAACCAGTGCTTGTGACTTCCAAAAACTCTGAGATGAATCAAAGGAAAATGTAACATTATTTAGACAATTTGGGTGATTATGTTGACCACCTAATAAGAAGTATGTTTTCTTGCATCTATTCATGCACTAATAGCTACTCATACACTGTTGTCTAGACTTCTGAGTAGATTATAAGGGTTGATGTTTCCAAATTACCTAGGCAGTGGACTTGGTAAACATGCATAAGATTTTGTTGCCGTTGTTGAACCTAAGATGAGACCAATAGGAGCAAACCTTGGACATTTTGAGTGTTCGCTGTAAGATGCAAAGTGACAATAGGAGCAAACCTTGGATATTTTGAGTGTTCGTTGTAAGATGCAAGTCGCTTCGATCCTTGTTCTATTATTTTTTTCATAGGAACAAATTTTGCATCATTTTTTTGCATTTAGTACAATTTTCTATGAAGTAGATCTCTTGTTGTCCACTTATGGTGTGTGGAAACTTGAATATGCCACTGGATGATTATTTTATTGATTATTTTGTTATTGATATGTGGGGACTAGATCTTGCACTTAACCCTAGATTCTTCACCATCCACTTCTCACAATGCTGGTATCCTAATTGAGAGGAGACATTTTCACTCTTTCCATGGGTTGAGATAACATTACGGTTTGTAGTGAAATGTAGAGGGCAAAATCTCAGATTGGTACCCATGATCAAGACTTATTGTGGTTGGATTGAAGATTGGTAATGACGACATTGGAGCACTTGAGTGTGAAGATTTCTATAGCTAGTCATAATTGTAGGAAGGCTTATGAAATACATTGTGTTGTAGTTTAGAAATTTTCCAATGTTTATGTTTTGAGTGAACACTCATCCTTGGGGATCCAAATGAAGTGTTTGTGAGACAAACGGAGCTTTTTGTATACATAGATTTGAAGGAAATAATCTCTTAGAAAATAACAATAGTTTAATAATAGTTTATTTAATAAAAGGGGAATTGAGTTAATTAATATATCATATTAACAATGGTGAAAAATAATAGGCAAATTAAACATAAATCAATAATGGTTAAAGAGTCCTCGAGGCCTAGAGCAGTCGGTGAGGGAGTGCGTTGTTAAGGCACTACGTAAGTGAAAGTCACTGGTTCGAAACCCCTGAGGATTGAAGATTGGTAATGACGACATTGGAGCACTTGAGTGTGAAGATTTCTATAGCTAGTCATAATTGTAGGAAGGCTTATGAAATACATTGTGTTGTAGTTTAGAAATGTTCCAATGTTTTGAGTGAACACCCATCCTTGGGGGATCCAAATGAAGTGTTTGTGAGACAAACGAGAGTGAGCTTTTTGTATACATAGATTTGAAGGAAATAATCTCTAAGAAAATAACAATAGTTTAATAATAGTTTATTTAATAAAAAGGGAATTGAGTTAATTAATATATCATATTAACAAGGGTGAAAAATAATAGGCAAATTAAACATAAATCAATAATGGTTAAAGAGTCCTCGAGGCCTAGAGCAGTCAGTGAGGGAGTGCGTTGTTAAGGCACTACGTAAGTGAAAGTCACTGGTTCGAAACCCCTGAGGACATCTCAAATCCAATCATGTTAAGTGTTAAATAATAATAAATATATAATAATGATGGTTACGTTAATATGAACGACTAAATTAGTTAGATTAGTTAGATTGGAATAAATTAATATAAAACAAGGTAAATAAATAGAAATTAGGCTTCATTAACAAAAATCAAATAAAAATTAAAAGCAATGGATAATGCAAATGATGAAACAATAAAATGGAACTAAATTAATGTGATAGATGAGGTAATAAAAAGAAAGCATGTTACATTTGAGATAAAAAATTATTAACAATACAAATAGCATGTCACATTTTTTTAAGAAAGAGCAAATACTACAAAATACAATATAATGAACAAACATATAATAATTGAGAAAACAATTATAAATTCAGCGACTCTTGGTAGGCCATATCATCCATCGCTTTCGTCATTAATGTCTCTCTACTCCCCTCCCAATTTTTTTTTCTTTTTTTTTGTACTTGTTTAAAAAGGACCATGGTGAAATAGTGAATATATTAGTGTTTACGTGGAACTAGCCAAACAATGATCAATCGTAGGGTTGGAAATTTATTGGGTTGTGGTAAGCTTCATAGTAGATAGGAGGCTTGTTCAAAGACACGCTTGTTCAAAGACCCTGCCCAATTCAATTATTCTTTTACATTTCTGTTTTTTAAATGATTTCTTTTTCGTTTATATTCATCTCTTTTCATTACCATATATTCGGTGGTGAGGTTAATGGTGAAGACAATGGATGATGGGATGCAAAGAGTAGTTGAATTTGTAAGCTTCTTCTCGATTAATGTTTGTTTGTTCATTGTGATTTGTTTTGTAGAATTCATTCTCTTCGAGGTTAATGTCAAAGACAATGGATGATGGGATGCAAAGAATGGTTGAATTTGTAAGCTTCTCGATTAATGTATGTTTGTTTATTGTGATTTGTTTCGTAGAATTACAAAATGTTCTTATTATGAGTTGAACATGTCACTTCCGGGAATAGAACCTAGGCAGGGAGGATAAAACTCCATACCACGCCCACTCAGATTAAACCCAATTAATTGAAAATTGCATGCTATATATATATATATATTTTTATAAATTTTCATCCAAATTATAATATGCTTTCTTTTGTTACCTTGTTTAATGCTCTAATTTAGTTCTATTTCATTATTTCATCATTTTCATTATGTTTTATTTATTTATTTCCTGATTAGGGCTAATTTCTAGTATCTTTTTCTTCATTTGTCTATCTCATTGTTTTATATTAATTTATCTCAATATAGCTAGTTTAACTTTTAATATTAACTTAAACATCATTATTAATTATTTATTATTTCTTAAACATTATTGGTTTATTTTTGATTGGCTGTATTACCTCACAAATTAGTGCCTTTAGATTAAAGTCCAGAGATAGGCACTAACCTATGGGGAACTAAGAGGATGGCCGCTGTGACCTCACCAACTCTTTTATGCACCAACTCTCTTATGCACTTTAGACTAGGGAAAATGAAATTTCAGCCAAGGTGGACTTCCCTATGAGTTACTAAGATTGCTTTGTGTAGTATGGAGTGAGCAAAAAAAAAGCTTAGTAACATTAACAACGAAAAACAAAATGAAGTTTATGGTTTTGGGGGTTGGGGGTGATGGATGAAAGGGAGCCGAGTGCCTTTGTTTCATTGGGCTATGGAGTCATAGATGCAATCTAAGAGGGCTATTTTTTAAGAGAGATCAAGGGCTATATGTAGCCATAATGATGTGCTCTATAACATCCCTAATTTGGTAATCAAAGTACTATAGAAAATGGAAGGAAACATATTTCTCTAAGAAGAAACTCTACAACCAGATCAACGTAGAAGTGGTTAAGCATTCACTCACAATGGATGTCTAGGGCATTAACTAAGTCACTCATGAATTAGATTTTACAATTTATATCTATAATGAAATCGCCTACCAATGATGTCAATAACATCTGCCACACATGATAAATTGTACATATACTACAACACAACTCAAACAAAGTAAAGGTACCTTATTCTCCATAGGCTTGGTGTTGTCTTGCTCACAAGTTCTTCTATTCATTAATCCTCAATTACAAATGGAGAGAGAAAACACTTATATAAGTTTAAGCTCAATCTCCTTACAATAAAAAATGACCTGTCTTTCTAGATCTATTATTTTCTCCAAGGAATAGAAATAAAATATTACATTTCTAACCTCAACAAACTTCTTACTAAATGTAGAAGTAAGTTGTTGAGATCCACTTTTCTTTCTTGAAATAAATAATAAAATACTCATCTTTCACAAGGAAAACAATATAATAAGGTTCTCATCCTAACTAACTCTATGAAAAGGTTTCAACAACAATAAACTAATGCATTAGTTATGTACAATCTCCGAAAATAATAAGAAAGTAACAATCTCCTCCATGAAATAAATTTATTTTTCCGTTCCCAATGCCCACACGTCAAATTTTAAAGATGATCCGATAAGCTATAATGGAATTGGACATTGGCCATAATAATTTGCCACCAAGATAAAGGGCATAACCCCATGAACCGACCCATAGCTTTGACTAGTGTGTTGTTAGAAAAACAGGATCACAGAGCAATAAAATAAAACAAATGCGGAAATAAAACACAAAAGATACACAATACAATAGAGACACAGATATACGTGGTTCACCAAGTGTGGGCTACGTCCACCAGATAAATTGCCAGGTCCTTCCTTTTTTATTATCCAACAAAATGAAGGGATACAACCTACAACACACCCGCTGTAACTTTCTCTTCTTTTTCTCACAGTCTCCTATCTCAGAATACAATATTCACAATGATGCATAGCCGCAATACATTTCCCTCATAAAAGAGGGTTTCCTTCTAGGGAAAAAACTCTAATATAACTTCTACCATCAGAGCTGCGACCTTATAATGAACGGTCAAGATTTACTATGAAATTACAATAGACATTTACAAGGCATTTTTTCCTTCGGGGAGGAGTGTACAGTCTTCTGGGGTATAAAGTCTTCATGGGGTACAAACACGGATGAAAACAAAGACCTCTAAATCAAGAAGATAATCAGGCTCCACAACCAACATCTGCGACTTCCTCCATGCAACTCATAGATAAAGGCTCATACATAATGCACCATAGTCAAAGTAAATAAGCGACCTTATGAAAAACAAGTGCAACAGTTCAATAGGTGGATTGATGATGTACCACATCCTTAATTTCCATCGATTTTACAATGTGGACGACCACCTCACGCGAGTTTAGTTTGGTAGTTGAATGAGTATAGATACATTGCTTTAATGAAGAGAGATACATGCAATAGCGTTGACCCCTTCCTATAACGTATACTTCAATAACAGGTGCTCCATTCACATGGGTGATGTCGATGCCCACTTTAAGTCATCACATGAAACTTAGGAAAGGGGTCGTCCCCTTTAGGATGTACCTTTTTTCTTTGTCATCATCCCACCATCTCATGAATTGAATTGGTGGTCAAGCTTAATGTGTGGACTAAAGATTAAGGCGGTGGCCCTACTTTTAAATTTAACATATATACTTTGATCATAAGGGGGGTGGTTCTGTGCTTAATCATATATGTTAATGGGAGTGTAAAGGCTTCACATCATGATATTCTAATCAATCTCACCTTAAGCTAAAAGTGTAAATGTGTTGAACCTGCACAGAATAGATCTAGCTAAACAATAATATACACATTTGCAGAGAGAATTTGAGAAAGAAGAAGAAGGAGAGAAAGAATGAAAGAATTCTCATTAACCGTTGTGAATAATAAATAATTTACACATGATATACTCTGTATAACTCAATGAGTTCGACTGGAGGATAACCAATGCACCATAGTGGTGGTCTAGAGTGATCTGGACACACACCAACAGTTATGGGAGTGAACTGCCACCTAGTCTAGTCTCTTAGGTAGTTACAGGAATGAACTGCCACCTAGTTGAGTTAACTAGTCAACTAGTCTTCAGTCAACTGACTTAACAAAGAGTAGTGAGGAGTTAACTTAGGAAATCAAGGCTAATGCGTCACTCTGGTGATGATACCAAGGCAAGGTCGAATTAGCATGGTGATGATCCCAATGTTGCATGGTGACAAAACCAATGCAACATCTAAACTCAACTCAACTAGTCAAACTGGAGTGTCAATTGAAAGATAATATTTTCTAGGTAGAATATTCCCTTCTAAATTATAGGAGACTGGATAATGAATAATTATAACTAATGAACAAGGAAAAACCTTAGCAAGAAAAAATCCTAGGTGTGTGTGAAGTAACTCCAACACCCTCCCTGAACATCACTATGGTGAAAATAAAGATTGGGTCCCGGCAATGAGGTCATGTTAGGTACCCAAGTACAAAAGATACATTAAAAATAAAGTGAGGAAACAGGGAAAACCTCATGGGAAACCCCCCCCTCAAGGTACAATGTATAAAAAGAAGAACTACAGTTGCTAGGCAATTGTGTCCTTCACTCCAAGATGACTTTGCAAAGAATGGAACTTCTGTTCAGTGAAGGTCTTAGTGAATATGTCTGCCGTCTGTTCTGCTGAAGGACAAAATTGTAAGTCGATGATCCCCTTGTGGACCAAGTCTCAGATGTAGTGCATGTGGATCTCGATGTGCTTCGTCCGTTGCCTTTGAACTGGATCTATGTAGAACTTCAGAGTGCTTTGGTTGTCACACCAAATGATGATCGACCGATGAAACTGAATGCCCAACTCAGTGAGAAAATGTTGTATCCACATAGCCTGAATGGTTATGTTAACTACTCCTCTGTACTCTGCCTTGACTAAAGATAGAGCAATGAAAGCTTGCTTGTTGCTCGATCAACAGATAGGCTTGGAACCAAGACTGAGTGAGTAACGAGATGTGGACTTGCGATCAATGCTATCGCCAACCCAGTCAGAATCAATAAACCCGATGAGATCTAATGTAGAGTCTGCTGCATAATGAATCCCAAAGGTGATGGTGCCCTGTACGTATCGAAGGATACGCTTTGCATCTTTCCAATGTAGCTCATGCGGCTCCTGCATGAACCTGGGAACTGCACCAACTGCATATGAGAGGTTTGGTTTGGAGTGTGTGAGATACAACAAGCTCCCCACTAGCTCTCTGTACAGTGTGCTATCAACCAGTGGAGTCTCCCGCCATCCTCAAGTTTGACTCCTGATAGAAAAGGAGTCGGAGCAGATTTGCAGTCTGTCATATGAAATCTCTCAAGGAAATCTCATGCATACTTGGCCTGAGATAGTTTGATGCCTGATGCATCTTGACTGATCTCGAGTCCAAGGAAGAAGTGTAGTGGATCCATGTCCGTCATCAAAAACCTGTCATGTAGAATTCTCTTGACCGCAACAATCATTGAAGTCGAGCACTCGATGATCAACAAATCATCAACATACAAAACTAAAAGTAGAAGTGAATCAACCGTCCTGAGCATGTATACATTTGGGTCTGATTTACAACGCACAAATTTATGTGACAACATGTAGGAGTCCATCTTGGCATACCATGCCCTCAGAGCCTGATTGAGGCCATAAAGAGACTTCTTCAATTGACAGACCAAAGATGAGTCTTGCATAATTCCCTGGGGCTGCTCCATGTACATCTCCTTAGAGATATCACCATGAAGAAATGCATTCTTCACGTCCATCTGATGGACTTCCCATCCCTTGGCTGCCGCAATGGCAAGTGCCAATCGTATGGAATCCATCTTCTCTACTGGAGCGAAGGTCTCATCATAGTCAATACCACCTTTCAAAGATTTCAAAGCCTTTGGCGACAAGCCTGGCTTTGTATCTGTTGATCTGTCCATCCACTACGCTCTTGGTCCTATAGACCCATCTGCATCTGACAAGTTTCCTCCTAGAAGGAAGGGGAACCAAATCCCAAGTCTATTCTCGAGGAGGGAGTTGTACTCCTCCTGCATGGCAGATTCCCAAAAGGGATTTCTAGCAGCCTCGCCATAAGACTGTGGATTTGAAGACTGAACCAAGAAAATATGCCTGGAGGGCAATGGTTCAGTGGCAGTGAGTGCAACATGAGGCTCCTCGAAATCAGATCGAGTCCTCCTAGTATCGGTTGGATTACCAACGAGATCTCCTGCAGCCTAAAGAGTAGTCTGTGCCCACTTGGGCCTCTGCTCTGGCTCTGCAACTGCATATGGATGCTTTGACTCTGCATCCGAACTTATTGACTTTGAATTTGAATCATCTGAGTCCTCTGAATCCGAAATCTCATCTGAAGAAGAGTCGGCATGTGCATGCTCATGATCTCAAACAGGTGGAAGAGTGAAGGTGTCTGCATGCGGCTGCTGAGGTACACGTGAGACACTTTCCTCGAATTGGACACTACGCTCAATGATGAGCTGGTCCGAGGAAAGATCAATAAGCCGATATCCCTTTACACCGTCGGGGTATCCAATAAAAATGCACTCAGTGCTCTGTGGATCAAGTGCCTTCCTCTTTTCAGAGGGAATCCAGGCCCATGCACGTGAACCAAAAATGTGAAAGTGGGTCACTTCCGATTTGAGGCCGCTCCAAGCCTCGTAGGGGGTCTTATCTTTGACAGATCTATGGGAGATCTATTTTGGATGTATGTTGCACAATTAAGTGCTTCGGCTCATAGTATATGTGGTAGTGACTTTGCATGCAGCATGCAAGATGCCATCTCCTTTAGAGATCTGTTTTTCCGCTCAACAACTCCGTTTTTGCTGCAGAGTATAGGGAACTGTGTGCGGCAACTGGATCCCTGCCTCATGGAAAAGATTATGGATCTCATGATTTACATACTCTCCCCCATTATCAGTTCGAAGGACTTTGATCTTCTTTCTGGATTGTGTCTCAACCAAGGCTTTGAAATCTTTGAGGTGTTGAAAGACCTCATATTTTTGCCTGAGAAAGTAGATCCAAGTAAAACGTGAGAAATCATCAACAAAAATGAGAACAAACCTCACTTTTCTAATGGAAGGATGCGGAAAAGGACCCATAAGGTCACTGTGGATCAGATCTAAAGGTGCGAAATCTCGCTGAGACTTTCCTTTGTCGAATTTCTCTTGAGGGTGTTTTCCAAGAACACATCCTTCACATACTCCCTTGGAGAAATGGATGTCTAGTAGACCATCAACTAATCTGTGCTTGCTAAGCTGTTGCATGTATATGAAATTCAAATTTCCAAACCTTTCGTGCCATATCCTACTACTTTCATCAGCATGAGTAAGAAGTAAAGCATAATCAGGTTCAATGAATTCAGAAAATGTATACAATCTAGACTGATGATTTACCTCACCGGTTGCAACCCTGGAGTTGGTTTGCATGTCGTAGATGTCCACGGAATTTGGTGTGAATATGACTTTCTTTCCGGTGCCGGAATTTGTCATCTGATACACGGAGAGAAGGTTGACAGAAAGTTTGGGAATGTGCAATCCATTGGTGAGTTCAATCCTTCCTTTGTCGGTGACTTCGACATAAGAGTTGTTCCCCATCAAAATAGGAGGACCTTTGGATGCATCCAATGAAGAATAGATTGCTTCTGAGGCAGACATGTGATGTGATTCTCCTGAATCTATGATCCAAGCATCGGGAGAGGAGTTGATTGTAATCAAGGCATGGCTAGAATTTCCTTTCTTAGAATTCAAAGCTTCTACCTTCTTCTTCTTTGCACCCTCGGGGATGCGATCTCCAAGGTTGTTTTGCTGAAGTATTTGAGACATCAGATCTATTTGTTTTTGCATGCATGCAGATTTCGGATGGAATCCTTTGTGACAGTTTGTGCATTTCTCTTCTTTTTTTGCATTTTCTCCTTTGGATCCGGAGGCATCGATGAAGGGTTTTGTGTACCCTTCGTTCTTCAGATGTGCATGAGATTTTTATTTATCTTTATCTTTAGATTTATGATATTTGTGGCTGCCATCATGCACAGTGAGTGCATGCGCCCTCGGGCCTTTGATTGTGCCCATGTTGATGAGCTTGGTTTTCTCTTGTGTCAGGGATTTGATAAAGTCCTCAAGAGAAGGCATCTTCCAGGTGGCTCCAGAGGCGATCTAACAGTATGGAATGTGGATACGAATATAGAGAATTCAGGACCAATCTTGGAGAGAATGGTGAGAACCATTTGTTTCTCCTCCTTTGATTTATCAACCCCGCAAGCTTTGAGTTGCGAAAATAAATCCTTGAATTTTGTAAAGAAATATTGGATATTGTCGAATATTTTTGGATCCAATGTGAGCATCTCTACCTCCAACATGTGTCCCCTCATCTCATCCTATTTTCCAAAGATCCCTTCCAAGGTGGTCTAGACTTCATTGGGAGTCTTACAGGAAGATATGTGAAAAAGGAGATCGAGAGAAATAAGACTGCAAATTGTTCCGAGTGTCTCATCCATGCGATTTAAATACTTGGATTTTTCTATGGCTGATGTCGATTCTGTATCTGTATTCAAGGTTAACCTGTACAACCCTATGGTTTGGAGATGTATGTCTATTTTCTCCTTCCATGCGAAATAGTTGTAAGGTGTAAGAATGAATTCTCTTTGGAATTCCATCTTTTCGCCGTCTTCAATCTTTTGTACCAGCAAATTTTTTTGGTGTAGCTTTTGCTTAATAGTCCGTCAAATCTAATACCATGTAAATGTGTTGAACCTATACATAATAGATCTAGCTAAACAATAATACACCCGTTTGCAGAGAGAATTTGAGAAAGAAGAAGAAGGAGAGAAAGAATGAAAGAATTCTCATTAACGGTTGTGAATAATAAATAATTTACACATGATATACTTTGTATAACTCAATGAGTTCGACTGGAGGATAACCAATTCTCCATAGTGGTGGTCTAGAGTGATCTGGACACACACTAGCAGTTACGAGAGTGAACTGCCACCTAGTTGAGTTAACTAGTCAACTAATCTTCAGTTAACTGACTGAACAAAGAGTAGTGAGGAGTTAACTCAGGGAATCAAGGCTAATGCACCACTCTGGTGATGATACCAAGGCAAGGTCGAATTAGCATGGTGATGATCCCAATGTTGCATGGTGACAAAACCAATGCAACATCTAAACTCAATTCGACTAGTCAAACTGAAGTGTCAACTGAAAGAAAATATTCTCCAGGTGGAATATTCTCCCCTAAATTATAGGAGACTAGATAATGACTAATTATAACTAATGAACAAGGAAAAACCTTAGGAAAAAGAAATCCTAGGTGTGTGTGAAGTAACTCCAACATAAAGTCATAATAAAAATAGAGCTAAATGATGACCCACGGTCATTTATCCACAACACAGAATTATAAAGATAACTCTGTTTCAATTCCAACACTTGGACTGCTATGAAATACATTCTTTGGTGTGAAATTTTTGAACAAACAAAATTTTGGATCCTCTTTATTTATGCACAGACTAAATACGAAAGCGCTCAGGAGCGCTAGTTCCTAGTTTCTTTCCATGGGTGCTAAACTCCCTTTGAAAAATTCAAACACTTGTTTAGCCCGACGCTAAACCTCTTATCCTCCACATGGCCAAACTCTTTGACCAATGCTTAAACACTTGAATGATTAACCTTTGGCGTTAATTCTCCACAAGACCATGCGTTATAACCATGAGCTTCAGTACCTGATCGATTGCCCCTTTATCACGATCTCAACATACAACCTTTACCTTCCGTCTGATCCATTATGTTGGAACCTTGCGACGATACCACAATACCAGGATGTCGATGTATCAGGGTTTCAGGACTAACTCCACTGTGTTTTATGTTTTGGTTCCAATTTGGTTTTATTGGGTCACCAAGATGTCAGAGTACCATACCACCTGCACTTAACATCAATCCACACTTAAACCAAACCTTGATCCAGTCCGTCGGCTATCGGGGAATTGGGAATGTCAGGGTACCAATATCACTTTGCAACTGGTTTAAACTTGCGCTGGGACCGATATGTCGATGCATGGATCTTAATTATGGGTTGTTAATCTAGGAAAGCCTCCTTCAAACGTTTTAATCTCCATCATCGATGGATTTCCTCTTCTCCACGATCTTGTTAATGGATCCCTGTTGATCCTTTCGTGATCAACATTGGACCTTTTACTCCATTGATCCGATCTAATACTACGGATCTCGAGACCAATATACAATCACTTTTATCTCCTTAACTTAATCAGGCGATCACTATTTCTTGACACTTACAAAAGGATTCAACTTCTGTTCTTTGCCAACAATCAATCCTGTTTCGTCCTGCACACAAAAGAAAACCTAATTCCTTCAAGCCATGAACTCAAACCCGATCTTCTCTCAATTCTGGTTCAATTGAATGCGTCTTTAATTGCTTATTTCTCCTCCACGAAGTTCAAGGAACTTCGTCGCTTTCTCAATTTTGTTTGATGGATTCATTACTTCATCTCAACCATTCATTTAGCAGAGATTGCATTTGCTTCTCTCACACATAGAACCAATTACTATAATATGTAGAGCCTCGATTCTTCATTCATGAATTACTCACACATATCCACATAGAAATATGCACACAGTCACAATATTTTCATTAATTCAATCACAGTACATGGTTTCAGGAAGTATTTCTCACCCTGTACACAGTCTGGTCTTGTACACAGTCTGGTCTTCTTCTCGACCCTCTCTCGCTCCTTTGGCCAAATTCCTTACTAATTGGCCACTCTCTCCTTTTTTCCTAATTCCTCATTCACTGGCCACACATACATGCCCGTAGGCTTACAATTTATGCATGTAAGATATACTCCCAATTCAACAAAACAAATTCCTAAATATTTGCAACTAACTACAACAATAGCACTCTCGCTCTTTACAATTGTGTGGATCCAATTGATAGAATCCTCCATAATTAGAACAATCCATCTAACCCAACTAATTACCTCAATTAATACATTTACATAGTAATTAGGGAAACCAACCCTCTTTCTTCCTAACAACCCTATCCTTCTAGAATAATTACAAACTTAGAAAAATACAATCAAATCCATTAAGGAAACCCACTCCCTTTAGTAAACTTCAAGATCCCTTAGGTCTGTTTCAACAAGGTGATTTTATGAGGCAAAATGGTCCTGCATCACTAAATAATAAAATCACAATCATGAGCTAAGAACACATCATGTCTCCCTTCTAATACTTGATTCCATGAGAGAGAGATACATAAGTGTTAGGAAAATCTAACCATGTGTTGATGATTTCATCTATGTGAGACATTCTCCAACTTACAAACTTGAGAGATGTTGATGATTACAGCTATGTGAGACATTCTTCAACTTACAAACCTGAGAGAAATCCCCTGAGAGGGGTGTGTGGTTCCTATTTGAGACAGAGCTGGAACGTAGAGATGGCCTCCTCCTTACAGAGAGTTGAGAAGAACTCCAGATGATTCTCCTGTGTAATGTAGTGAGAAAGGAGATTTGCAGAGTTGGACGTGCCTGTGGCTGAGCACAAGGTGAACGTGTGAAATCCCAAAGTGCTAGGTGCATCGTCATGAGAACAAAAATGAAGATGATGTATTAGCCTCCTCTGAGCAGAAGATTTGATGAGAAACTACAAATGACTCTCCTGTATAATGTAGTGGGAAAGAAGATCTGTTGAGTGGACGTTCCTGTGGACGAGCATGAGTGAACGTGATCCTAGTGGCTAAGCACTAGTGAAGAAGTGTTTCTTCTGTGTAATGCAATGAGCCATAGATATGGACATCCATATGGATGTGCCCCTAGTGGATGAGCACTAGTGGGTGCATAATATCCCTTGCTATATTTTTCAAGAGTCAGACCTACTTGTAACCCTAATTGTAATGTAAAGGGTACAGGTCGGCCCCACCTTAATGTGACTGGTAATTAATGTAAAAGATAATTAATCTGGTTAATATTAATTATATTGTGAGCTAGTGGGGTCGGCCCTGTTGTGCCAATAGACACTTCTGTTGACAGGTTCAGTCTAGTATAAGTAAAGGTAAATTCCCCATTGAGGAATCATATCTTTAATGTGAGTTTGGAAATTTCAGGAAGTACACCTTCTTGGGAAAAGTGCACACCTCTCTTGGGCGCTATTCTTCTAGGGTTTGAGTGCCCTCTTGTGTGCTAAGTTTTATTGGTGGTGAAGGTATTTATCTTGAAGAATATAGCAAAGGATTTTGGCTGGGTTTTCTTCCCTTGTTGAGAAGGGTTTCTAAGGATACTTCTTGTGTTCTTGTGCATGGTGTTTCTTCTTGTGATCTTGGTTGCTCCAACATTATTGGTTATGTTTAAGTGAAATGCTAAAATGAAATGAACTTCATGCTTAACCTTGTTTATTGAAGAATCGACATGGTATCAAAGCATAGTTCTTGAAGAACCCCTGCACAAGCTTTCAAAAGGCTAAAATGTCCTTCTTCTGTAGTTTCGTACGACCTCTAGGATTTCTGCAGAAAACCGTACGACCCTCACTTGATCATCCCTTTCACCTCTTTATAAGTGGACGCTAGAGATAAAAATTGGACCAAGTTGTATGACCCTCCTCAACGCATCTCCAGAGACCTTTAAAATCAAATTACGAGGATTTTGACTTTTTGGCCCTAGGGTTTCTAGAGTGCCAAAATTTCCTGCAGAATCTTGATCTTAGATTTCTGGAACTTCTTGAAGAAACGTTTTTCTTAATTCAACAAGCATTTATGTGACACTATCAAGTTGATTATTGGCAGTCATAAGTCCAAATCCAAGATAACTATTTCAACCTAATCATTAGGTTTTCAAAATCTAGTTGGCGAGAGTTTGAAGAAACCAAACAAATGAAGAACAAAGCCTTAGTAGAAGATAGGCTTGATGGAGCAAGCAACTTCAACTCCTGGAAATCAAGGCTTCAGGTCACCCTTGAAGAAGATGACCTTTTGGATGTGGTAACTAAAACCTTACCAGACACAACTACAGATGTAGAGAAGAAGATAATAAAGGAAGAAGATGTCAAAGCAAGAGAATTAATCATCTACTCAGTAAGAGATCATCTCTTACCTCGTATTTCCAACCTGAAGACAACTTATGATATGTATGAAGCATTAAAGGAAATGTTTGAAAGTGACAACACCCTCAGAGCTCTTACCTTGAAGAGCCAACTTCAAAGTACCAAGATGACGAAAGGTGACACAATTGCCATATTCTTTATGAAGATATTAGAAATTAAAGAACAACTAGAAACCATAGGAGAAATCATGTCTGATAGAGAACTTGTCTTAACCACTCTCAAAAACCTTCCAAAACAATGAGAACCTTTTCTTAAGAGTATTAGTGGAACAGAAGCTCTTCCAACCTTTGATATTCTATGGACAGATTGTACTCAAGAAGAACTTAGACTTAAAAATATAGGAGGTGAAGACTCCTCAGAATAAAATCATGCTCTTGCACTTCATACAAAGAAAGGAGGAAAATTCAAAAGAAATTTCAGACAAACATTCAAAGATGAAAAGTCTTCATCAAATCCAGGTTATCAAAGAAGAGTTGTTTAAGAAATTCAGTGCTTCCGATGTGACAAATATGGACACTATGAAAGAAACTTTCCAACCAGGAAGAAGGGAAGACAATATGCTTCTATCGTTGACATTGATCCAAATCCACCTCAAAAGAATGAAGATAAGAGAGAGGAGAAGTACTTCCTCTAAAATCATGACTACAAACTATGTAAATCAATTGATTTTATAGTTGATTGCATTTTTAAATAAATGAAGTATATTATCCCTAGTATGGGAGCCCTCAAAACACTTGGACCATTATCCATGGTAGGGGAGTCCAAACCATATTTGATTGATTATTATGAGAGACAAGCAAAGATGTTGTCCTTAAAGAAGAGATACCCATTCAAACAAACCCAGATAATCTCAGACGAAGATTGACAACGAGACAATCCCTTCTCCCCCTTCAACAGTTCAGAGGGAGACATACATTATTCCAACTGCACCAGTTGATATAACCATAGATTTTACAGTGGGGCATAAAAGATATGCCCAGGATCTACAAAACTCTGTTAGAAGATAGAGAGACACACAAGTCCCTCAAGGGACACCTTGAAAAAGAAAAAGAGTTTTCAAAACTATCCTTCAGTCACGAGCCACTTCATTGAAGAAAAAACATGAGAACAGGTATGACAATATGCCATAACATAAAAACTCTAGTATATCTTAAAAAAATGATGTATAAGATATTGTTCAGAGACCAGAAGAGAAGTCTGTGATGACTTCCAAGTGGATCTATAAATATCAAACATGCAACTGATAGAAGTGTCGAGAAATACTAAGTGATATCTATAGCCAAAGGTTTCTAACAAACATAGGGAGTTGTCTATGATAAAACAATTGATCCAGTAAACCCGATTCACTTCCATATGTACTACCATCCATGAGTTGGAAACTATATCAGATGGATGGATTCTTGATGAGTTTGGGTTTCATCAAGAGTGTTGCTGATCCAAACCTATATTATTACAATGTTGGTGACGAGATCCTGATTTTGATGACTTATTCAGAAAGTCTTGTTGTTGGATACAAGTAAGCCTTGACTCCTGATTTTGAGATGAAGGATATGAGTATGATGCTCCACTTCTTAAAACAAGAAGTATGACAGAGGACCGATGCGATTTTTCCTAAGATAAGGAAAACATACGACGAGAATATTAAAATAAGTTAAGTATGACAGAATGCAAAACCACCGTGATGGATTTGAAGAAAATGAATGATGATGATTTAGACGAGATTGATCCATAGATAATTGGATAATTGATGTATCTAGTTAACACTAGACCCGATTCATGCTATGTAGTGAAAGTACCTAGTCAATCCATGAGTCAGCCGAGACAGACTCATTGGATAACAGTAAATCATGTATTGAGATATATATGAGGCACAATTGGATATATATCGAGATATGCCTCCAGTGTGAATTTGATTTTGCAATATATGATGATACATATTGAGCAAAGAGTACAATGGACCAGAAGAGCAGATCTAGTTGTTGTCTTACTGTTAAGTTTTCCATGATTTTCTGATGCAGTTGGAAACAAAACTCTGTGGCCTTGAGTACCATAGAAGCAAAGTATATAGCATCAAATGAGAAAATCCATATGGCTTCACAAAGCTTCTGACAGATTTACATGACCATGAGATGGATCCTATGATGATAACCAAGAGTCGTGTGTAAAGCTCTTTGAGAACTGAGTGTTTTATGATAGATCGAAACATGTTGAGATAAAACATCATTATATTAGAGATATGATGCAAATAAAAATAGTACACAGCCAATACCTTCCTACACATGAGCATAGTGCATACATCTTCACCAAATTAACTTGGTGAAGAATACCTCCCTAGTTGAGAGGGAGTGTTGATGACTACAACCAAGACAAAGTTCAAAGTACATCCATGTGAGACTTGGAATGATGAAGAATGCCTCCCTAGCTGAGAGGGAGTGTTGATGATTGCATCTATGTGAGACATTCTCCAGCTTATAAACCTGAGAGATGTTGATGATTGCATCTATGTGAGACATTCTCCAGCTTACAAACCTGAGAGAAAGCCCCTGAGAGGGGTGTGTGGTTCCTATTTGAGATAGAGCTAGAACGTAGAGATGGCCTCCTCCTTACAGAGAGTTGATAAGAAATCCAGATGATTCTCTTGTGTAACGCAGTGAGAACGAAGATCTGCAGAGTTGGACGTGCCTGTGGTTGATCACAAGGTGAACGTGTGAAATCCCAAAGTGTTGGGTGCATTGTCATGAGAACATAAATGAAGATGATGTATTAGCCTCCTCTGAGTATAAGATTTGATGAGAAACTCTAGATGACTCTCCTATGTAATGCAGTGGGAAATAAGATCTGTTGAGTGGACGTGCCTTTGGACGAGCACATGTGAATGTGATCCTAGTGGCTGATCACTAGTGAAGAAGTGGTTCTTTTGTGTAATGTAGTGAGCCAGAGATATGGACATCCCTATGGATGTGCCCCTAGTGGATGAGCACTAGTGGGTGTATAAGATCCCTTGCTATATTGTTCAAGAGTCAGACCTGCCTATAACCCTAATTGTAATGCAAAGGGTACAAGTCGACCCCACCTTAATGTGACTGGTGATTAATGTAAAAGATAATTAATCTAGTTAATATTAATTATATTGTGAGCTAGTGAGGTCAGCCCTGTTGTGCCAATAGACACTTCTGTTGATAGGTTCAGTCTAGTATAAGTAAAGGTAAATTCCCCATTGAGGAATCATATCTTTAATGTGAGTTTGGAAATTTCAACAAGTACACCTTCTTGGGAAAAGTGCGCACCTCTCTTGGGTGCTAGTATTCTAGGGTTTGAGCACCCTCTTGTGTGCTAAGTTTTATTGGTGGTGAAGGTATTTCTCTTGAAGAATATAGCAAAGGATTTTGGCTGGGTTTTCTTCCCTTGTTGAGAAGGGTTTCCTAGGATACTTCTTGTGTTCTGCATGGTGTTTCTTCTTGTGATCTTGGTTGCTGCAACATTATTGGTTATGGTTAAGTGAAATGATAAAATGAAATGAACTTCATGCTTAACCTTGTTTATTGAAAAATAAACACCATGAACACATGATCATGATCCTTCCATCAATGGCATATCATAACATCAAAGATTATGTCACAATCATCCATCAACACCAAGGAGTATCATCATTATGAAGAAAGCATCATGAACTAATACCATCAACCACATAGTCCATCAAGGAGGATCACTATGCCCAACCATCCTCAAGCAAAAATGTATGGTATGCATCTCAACCCTACAAAACTTGTTATGTGATAAAAATCACAATTTACCACTCATGACAATATGATGAGTAACAACCGTAATTTTCCCATTTTTTCTTATCATATATTAATTGCATTAATCCGCTCTTTATTAAATAAATCATTATTAGTTTTTAATGACTGTTTTTTTTTAGTTTATTTATTCCGAAGGCACACTTTTATTTGATTTCACAAAAGTTTCATTCGGATTCCCTCTTTATTAAATAGATTATTATTATTATTTAATGGTTAATTCTTGTCAAATATATTTATTCGAAAGGTGCGCTCTTATTCTATTTCACAAAAGTTTTATTTGGATCCCTTGATGATGGGTGGAATGCCCACTCAAAATGTTGAGACGTTTCTAAAACTCCATCACAATTTATTTCCGAAAAGTTTACTACAATTGAAGCACTTGTTTGAGGACTTCATAATGACTTGTTTCATTGATCGCACAACCATATAGTCTTCATCACTCTTTTTGATTGAGTGATCTTAACATCTTTTTGACAACCATATATATTTCTCCTTTTTGCACAAGTGGGGTAGATGGATTTTCTTATGATGGATAACTCATCTTCTTGAATGTGGTGTTTTGAGTCCTTATTGATTGTTTTTTTTACCTTTTTGTTAAAAAATTGCATGGTCAATTTTTTTGGTTTGCTTGATTAAGCCATTCTAGTTGATCTTCGACACTTTTTTGGAGCTTGGTTGGATCACTTTCAATGTCAACTTTCATTTTACCAGCTTCTAAATAGTTTTTTTTGTTGGACACTATTATTAGTGAGATTTGTGTCAGTGACCATTCATACATTTGCTTGTTTAAATTTGTGTGCTTCATTGATTTTGAACTCTTAGGAAATATATTTTGGATGCTAAAGTTTTGACACATGACTCCCATTTAAACAATATTTTTTTGAAACAACTGAATATTAAAAACAAACTATATAAAAAATCCTTGCTCGTGATTATAAAAAATGCTTAAAAGAGACATATCTTTGAATTGGAATTAAAAACAACTTACTTAAAATAAAATTGAAATTGAAATTAAAACTAAAAGACAAGAATTAAATTTCATTGGAATTGGAATTTTAATTAAAAACAACTTACTTAAAATAAAATTGAAATTGAAACTAAAACTAAAAGACAAGAATTAAATTTCATTGGAATTGGAATTTTAAATTTCATTGAATGGTTGCCCATACAAGATTGAGAAACTTTGTTAATTGAATGTTATTGATAAATGCATATCATCAAATTTGTATTGAGTTTAAGAACAATATGTAAGCATTTATTTGTTATAGCTTATTATAAATATTCAAAACAATTCCAAAATAAAAAAATGGATAGGGAGTTTAGGATATTCACCTAGTGCCTATGTCGGGGACATTATATGAAATGTTTAAAGTTCTTTCTATTTGCATTAAAGGTATTCTTTCATACAAACATGTTTGTGACACTGCTTAAATTTCTTTTATTTAAATCAAATTATTACTTTATTTCACACTAAATGTAAATCTTCGTATAGTATTTATAATGTAGTATTTTAAAATCTTTATAATAAATAAATAAAGTTGGAAATTCTTGAAGATGTTTGTTTATTATTATAAATGCATAGCACTTAACATTTGTGAAATGTGGGATATTGAGTTGTATTTTATGACAAAGTGAAATGTGGAAAATTGTTTTGTATTTTATGATAAACATTATTGTAAGCTTTAAATTTTTGAAGAAAAGTAATATATGTAGATTTTTAAGTAAAACCTGAATCAATTAATGGTTTATACACATAGTACACAAAGTTTATGTTATTTTTGATTGAGAGAAACTAATCTTCCTTAGTGCAACATTTTTTAACTCTTCATTGTATTAATTTCATCATTCACAATACAATATATACAACATTTTAGGTATTCTGCAACTACCAAAACCCTAATCCTTTAATCTAGGATTAAATTAGAAAACCCTCAAATAATATAACACATACCCAACAATTACATCCAACTAAACTAAATGACCACTATGACCTTACTATTGCACAAGATGAAACACATGGGAATGAATATTACTACCTTTATTTGACCAATTAGAAAAATCAACTATTGAAATGAACAAAAAATAAATAAATAACATGTGTTTCCTTCTTGAAGGTCACATGTTCAAATCTAGAGTGGGATAGGGTATGCATGACTCCTTAGACTTTAGCAGTCAAATGGCTACGCGGAAGAGATCTCTTGCCCCACCAACAAGAGTATCTCATACACCAATTTGATGCCTAACTTAAAGATGACCTTAAAAATAAATAATAATGATGATGATAAATTAAAAATATATTTAACATTTACAAAATATAAATTTAGATAAATAAATTATATTAAATTTTAAAACTAAAAAAATAAAAATAATGTAAAAAAAATAATATATATATATATATATATATATATATATATATATATATATATATATATATATATATATATATATATATATATATATATATATATATATATATATATATATATAAATAAATCCAAACATTCTATTAAATTTGTTTCTTTTCATTACATTACTAAACCAATATAACTTTGAACTAAGTGTTTTTATTTGACTTAGGAGTTGAGCTTTGCTCTCAACATGTTGAGTTACTATTCATGTTTATACAAGTTGAAAACAAAGCTCAAATCCTAAGTCAAATGATAATAATGGCTAGTTCAAAGTTATTAAATAATATTGGTTTCTGAATTTAGAAAGTATTTATAATAATAATGGTTTAGTAATGTGAAAAAAGAGTAGTTTTATAATTGAAATGTTTTGTTTAGTGAATAATGATATATAAGGATGTAAATTCCATTTTAATAAATGTATTAATTATTCATTTTAATGGAGTCATATAATATATTATGAGTATTTTTTTTTGAGTTTAGTTATGTGACTTCATTTTATTTAGGTTTTCCTCATTTAGTGACCTAGCTCATTTTATAATATGGTATCAGAGTAAGAAGTTATATCAAGAGTCTCAAGTCTTTGAAAGACAAGGTTTCCACTTTTTCTACTTCAACAGTTCAAGAGACACAAACTCTGTGCTAGTGCGAAGACCTATGGATTGTATCGACAGAGATAGATTGAGGGATCACCAACATGTCTTCTCAAACTACATGATTTCAACTCTCTTAATTGAATAAATGAGAACCATTGTAGGTAATACTCAACCTGAGACGACATTGTACTCAAGATACAATTGTATCAACTATAGACAAAGGAGAGATGGAATGTCAATGTTGCAAGAAAATGACTCACTCAACGTAGAACTGTGGGTTTTGAGATAGACATGTTCTCAAGGAAAAATTCATGTAACGAGTAACCATTATTGAAGAACCACCGGATGCTAACAACAATGATGATCTCACTACAAAGGGCATTCTATGCATTCTAGGAAGCCCACACTTTTAACATAGGAAGGGATCTAGTGTAGATACAACACAACACAGATGGTGGTTTTCAAGAGTATGTGGATCTCATAAATTATCCTTTCTTATGGTTTTGAGACATGCATATGGATCATTGTCCAATAACGAGGTTATGAGACATGCATGTGGATTGCAGTCCATTAATTTAATTTGGGTGATTCGTAATTTGGTAGTTTGGGGAGGTGGAATCTGGAAACTCAGTAATTCAACTTGGGAGCTACACATTTACTAAGGTTAAAAGACAACTTGATGGAGCTCTACTTGGTCTAGGAATGATTTTTCAAAGAAGAAGTTTATGAAAAATGTTAGGTTTTGATGTTTTAGTTTTTAATCAACATGTTTTATTTTCATTTATTATGTTTTTCTCTTAGTACTATAAGCCTTAAGAGGGGGTGTTAGAATATAAGACTTACTATGTAATAAAGAGACTTTATGACTTTATGATGTGTTTTATTTTCATTGAGTATGTTTTTGTAAGCCTTAAGAGGGGGTGTTAGATTATACGACTTACTATGTAATAAATACACTTTATGACTTTAGGACATGTTTTATTTTCATTGAATATGTTTTGGTTTCAATATTATAAGCCTTAAGAGGGGGTGTTAGAATATAAGGCTTACTATGTAATGAAAACACTTTTTGACTTTAGGATATGTTAATGTTCACTTTTTATGTAAAGTGGTCTATCCCACATTTATAAGTGGAAATGCTTTGCTTAGTGAACAATGCTATATAAGGAGGTAAATTCCATTGTAATAAATTAACCAATTATTCATTGATAATATCTTATGGTGTTATTGTGAGTATCTTTCTTTGAGCTTGATTATGTGACTTAGTCCCATTTGAGCTTTCTTCATTTAGTGATCCAACTTATTTTATAATATAACACTACTTTGTTTTCAATATTTTCATTTCATTGGCGTATTAATTTTTTTTCCAAACTCTTCCATCATTAATTGAACCCATTAATACCCAAAAATCCCCACATTGTTGCTTGTCCTCCACTCGTATCTCCATCCTTAGTTTTGTAAAGTGAGGAAGGAGGAGATTCCAATAGCCATCACTATTTCTATGGAGGACAAGGGTTTGTTAGGTCACGGTGAATTTCCGTTTCAAAATTATGAACATGATGAAATTTTTGAAGATTTAAAAGGGATAGGTTTTTTAGATAAACCCTTGAAATATGAAAATATTGTAGATACTTCTACTAGCCCATGAGATAAATAGATAGAATGTAATAAATAAATAACAACCAAGAAGATGATGATATGCATTCTTTTTGTAATTGGGAGACATAGATAGAATGTGGATACTTTGTTGATCACGAAGATCAAAAGTATGGCACAAATGGTGAGGGGTTGATGAATGAATATGTGAATTTGCACCTTCCTTTTCCAGAGCCATTTCATCATGCATGAAGAGGGTTTATCAAAATTTGATTTGATAGTTGTTGCTCCACTTGATATTGATACCAATGTCTTATTTGTTGGAGTTATTAACTCCTACTTGTCTGATCTGGATTTATGAGCGGAACAAAATGAAACTATAGATTTATAATATTAACACTGAGACACAGTGAACAATAATAGAGATATAATAAAACTCGGCTTCTATTAAATAAGAAATATGCTGAAAACTATAAAATACAGATTGAAAACAAGCTTGCTAGAATGGTGACAACTTATCTCTGAGAAGAGATGTGACGGCTACGCTCATTCACAAGAAGATGAGTATAATGAGGATCGAAAGGCCTTTTTAATATAAAAATGAATGCCAAAACCCTAGGCATCCAAAATCCTAACCCTAGGATATGAAGTCCTTTTTATGGAGATAGCCTTACCTCTTCTACGATGTGTACATTTTATACATATTTGGTCCTTGTTTCAATGTTCACTCCAATATTCAAATTTTTTATGGAGATAGCCTTACCTCTTCATGGATGTGTACATTTTTATACATATATATGCAATGTGTGCAAGTGTGAACTATGTTCATTGGATGGGATATAACTTTTTTAAAACAAAATGGTTTAACGATTAAGTAAAATATCTACAACTTTACCCATTCGGTGAAAACTTGGTACATATAACATAATATATCATAATGGTTTTATATATCTGAGAAAATATTTAGTCAAATGTTTCCCTATAAATTGGACAACCTCATGCACAATCCTTGTTTTAATCTCCACCAAAGCAGATAGCCATTATAGATTGTGTCTACTCAAACACATTTGCTTGAATATGTGGACATCTAATGCCAAGTAAAACTTGATTACTAGATTGGAGACGATCATGGTTACATTGAGCATTCATATGACCACATCCAAATGCCAAAGTCATAAATAACATAATACATAAAATTGGTTAGATATTTAAAGATTTTGTATGATGCATTTTAGGAAGTGGTGATGATGGTTACACTCTCGTAGATTTGAGTTTTCCAATCTACTTTTTGATCTAATCAATTGTTTCATTTATTACATGAAGAGTTTATTTTTGTCTATTTCAAGTTTTTAGATCAAGTTTTAGTTATGAATGTTGCATATAATTTTTACAAAATATTATTAGATGATATTGGTTTTTCTATACATGTATATCAAGAAATCCACCATTAGTTATTAGTTTTGAAAAGTAAAGTGGATAAAATTCATGTTCCTAGTTAAACTTGAAACACCAAACCCAAAACTATTTGAAACGACTAAAATAAAACTTTTGAAATACAACTATAAGAGAATCCCATTCATCCTAGCAACAATATAGACAAAACAATGTACCCAACCTCAAATCTAACCATCAAAAATACTTTTACAATATTCATGTTTATTGATTTCCCAACATTCAATAAAAAAAATTACATAGTAATTAAACTTACAATTTTTAAGATGAAGTTAAATTATTTAAAAAAATATTCATAGTTGTGTGATATTATTATTAAATTTTTTTATATTATTAAAATATAAATAATAGTAAAAACATTATTAAGAAAATTATGCTATCTCTAACCAAATTGAAAATTTCAAAAATGTTTCAGGGAATTTTTATAGCATGCCAGGGATAAATTAGCCTCGTCAATGCAAAGAACTTGATCTATGATACGCTAAGTCTCCATGCATTGTGTTGTAGCAAAACAAGTATTGACAATGAATTGAAGTGTTCATTCATCGTTTCCATTTGGAAAAATAAATTTGATGGTCATTTGACTAGACTGTCGTGACTTCTCCCTTGATATGCAAAGCAATGAAAGGGATAGATTTTGCAACAAAGGGACCAATCACTATAAATTATTTCCAGCCTAGATTGGTTATAAACATAATCCATCATGTGTGGGTTGGTATCATTTTTGAGTTTGAGATTCAATTGTGGTTAATGGACGATGCCATCTCTAGTAATCTAATATGATTTAATCAAAAGGATTTTCCATGTTATGAAATATGGTTTTCCAACTCAATGCTTTCAATGGATTCCCAATTCGTTGAGGGTTCTATTACATTACTTGAGGTATGCAAACACTAAGAAAATAGGAGTTCAAGTGAACAAATGTAAATTTTTTGTTTTGATTGAATGCTTCTAATCGACATGAGAAAACAATGACTATTCTACATGAGATATTAAATGGGAAGAAATGTCTCACCACTCTATGGAAATCACCCTTCAACTAAGTGGCCACGAGTAGGCGATGTCTATTCCATGAAAATTGCCTAGGACTTGCACTTGGCTCCACTTTATTTTTACAAGTACCAACACAGATACAAGAATGAGCATGAACATTCCATTCGATAGACTTGAACTCTAATGGGGGAAATAATAACACCCCTCTTTCACCAATCCGAAAATACACCATTGACACAAGGGTATAATTTTATCTTGGAATGCACAAAACATGTACTTGCTAAAGAAAATGTTAACAAAAGTGTGCTTAGAGAAAATATAACACTTGATGTGTAAGACTATTGAATATTCAGGGCCATACAAAGTACAAAAAGTGATTAGAGAATATTGGTCTAAATTTAAGAATTTCAACCTAGAAATGAATACACAAGTTGCTTAGTGTTGTTGATTTCACTCATATAACAATGCTACACAGGGCAGTAATATCATGCCTTCCACTGAAACAGTTTGACAATGGTAGACATGAGAGTGAATTGTTGGGACGTCTTAGTTGTGACAAATTAGCACATATGGGTTAATGAGAATTTGTTTAAAACTCACTTGAAAATGTTGTAGGTACACAATATGTTAGTAGAACTACCCCAATCTGCCTCTAGTTCTCATTTTAGATATGCATGTGCAACTTAGGAATCACATTGAATGTGTGACGTGTGAGAAAGTGCAAAGTAATACAATTCACAAGTATTGGAAACATTTACATGGTGATTTGAAACAAAATACATTTTCTTCATCTGCCAATATTGATCTGGTCGTTATCTTCCCAATGACAAGGAAATATTAAACAAATCTATATATTTAATTATTAATCAACCTTTGTGCCTTTTGATTTTCATGCATGCTTTTTACTATCCATATTTTTGGTGTGTATTTATGCAATGCTATCCTACTACCATAGTCTTATGATAGACACGATCGCTTATTCCATTCATCTAAACCGTGAGACTCTTATGAATTTCATAGAATACAATTCCATCTTTGATACCACTACGAAAGTGTTATCTATGACCTAGTTTAAGATAAATAAAGTCATGAAGATTTTTAATTGATCATGTGGCATGGCTTATGTGCAAGTGCATAGATTGATCCTTAACAATTTCATGCAATGAGGTGCCTTTGTGTTCATAAAAGAGATCCTTGGAAGAAATTAAACTTGAAGATGTTCACTGGCACACGAATAATACTATCTCAAAAAGGATGTGCAAGCCTTAATGACAAGCTCCAATATGTTTTTGTGAGCTCATTTCCATGGACGATAGTTAGAAATTCACTTCTCTGTATGCATATATTCGATTGAATGTGTATATATTCAATACGAAGAAAGTTTGACTGGATAAATGCTTGTTTTTCTATATTACGTTAATTGGGTCTAATTTTCCTTGTCTAACATATTTGAATTAAATTTATCTTACTATGCTACTTTAGGCCCTATTTGTGTTTTTTAACATATACCTAGGTAAGTGTTGCTTCTAATAGATTGATCGATTTATCATTTTTCTTACAGTTAAGGATAACAGATTTCTACTAAAAATAAAATTATCTATGTAAAATTTGTTTTATAACTCCTTTATCATCTATAGTTGCCTTTCCTTGCATTTGCAAATGGATAAAATTGTTTATACGAAGCTCGTTTTACTTCAACTCCGATTGAATTGAAAATGTATGTTTTTGAATCAAATCTAAGAAATGTCATACTATACAAGGTTTTGGAACTGAACCCGAGAAGGATTAAAAATAATTTTCCATAATATTTTTTGTTCCTACAAAATTACCAAATTTAACTCAGAGAATGACTCAATTAGGTTGAAGCGTAAGAGTTGGCTTGGACTCTAGAAAAACTCATCCCATATAATGCAACTTCTCAATAATAACTTGTTTCAAAGTATATAGAAAATAGTACATACTATAAAATGCTATGGATGTTGGATAGTTGATAGATTTGCTAATGGTCTACTATGAATTCTGGTAAGAAAAAAAGCACAATAAGTTGTTTCACTCTCCCTCTCTCTCTCTTTTATAGTCAGACAATTTAGTGTAACTTGTGAGATTTGCAAGCCAAACTCACGAAATCAATCTAACTTGCAAATCAAAAAATCATCTATGATTAGTTAAACCATCTTTTCTATTAAGTAAATATGCTTCAAGTGCACCTCTCTCAATTTATTTAATATCCATGTCACATAAGTAAAGGGAAGAGGAATTTGGGCAATTATATTTTGACTGGTAATCATGTGCATGTTCAACATGAATTTCACCCAAGGTTGGATGTTTAGAGTAATGCCAATAAAACAAGGTAAAATGAAAGAATGTTTATGCACATGACTTGAAAAGTAGATATAGACAAAAAAATCATAGCACACTCATGAGAAGAGAGAATTTCCATTCTTAGAAAACAATGCAACCAATATCATCCAACAAAAAAGACAAGATTCTTGAAAGGAAGATTCATTACATACAATCTAATAATGACATGGGAAAGTATATACTAGGCACAATGCACTCTTCCTGAAAATGACTTTGATAAAGCTCATGACAGGATATAATGGGATTTCATTTGGGATATGATGATAAGGATCAGGTTTGAAAGTTTTTCCACTAGACGTGATAGGAAAAAAAATTCTAATGTGATGACCACCATTTATGTGAATAATTCTCTTGAAAGTGATCCCACTTCAGATATCAATTTGACAAGTTGCCCCGCCATACATGTTTATCAATTTATCTTGTAACAAATTTGCTTAGCCATTTGTTGGATGCAAATTGACTAGAGGGGTGGATTAAGGGAATTTTGCTGCTAGGTGGTAGGCAATTACTTCATTGTGATTTTTTTGATGATTCAATACTCACCCTGAAAATCCCTCAAGGGTCAATAGAAGGAACATTGTAGTGTCTCAACACATTTTTTAGGTTGCATGGTATAAATATCTTCTTCAACTCATGATTGTGTTGACATATATAAATGTTAGAACAAAATATGGAGATAAAATGCACAATGTACAAGGGTTTGGAAGTACTAGGGCGACCACAAGTGTGTATATTATTGACTGTGAAATTTGAACTCCATGAATGTCAGCTTCGTGAACAAGCACATACACTTCATCTAGGGTTAGGGTTTTCTCATCCTCTACCCTCAATTAGTGATAAGGTTTGGAACTTATAGAATCTTATTGAAATTACACACATGGTTAGCCCCACATGTGTAATTAATGGGGGACATTGACATGGCATCCACTCATACCATGGTGATCAACAAGGTAGGTCAACTTGTTGGAGGCATAACTTTCACATATGAGCGTCGATTGAGGTGAGTTTTGCACCATTGGAAAGGTATTAGTGTGTAGATCAACACCAAGGGTGTGAGCGTAATGTCTAGACATTTTAACCCCCAAAAATTATGGTCAATGCCTCAAAATGGCTCCAAAAGGTTCTAGACCCCAATTTTCCAAACTAGGTCCTGCCACTAAAATGGCCTGCAAGCTGATTTCTCCAATTTTTTCCACCCATAAAGTATCGAGATAGATGAAAAATTATACAATTATCCAATCTAGATCAACATATACCTTGGTATTCCTAGGTTCTAAAGAGGTTTGAACATCAACATTACTCTAAGGACTCCTTTTAGACCTCATCCTCTTTACAACATTCAATCATTATTCAATCAACTTCAGTGAGGCCTTAGTCTACATATTGTAGCAGTCAATGACCTCCTCCCACTTCTCCCTTCCTCCATAATGCCTCTTCCTTTGTCCCCCAAGGAGGGTTTTGAAGGGAACTCCTGGTTCATGTTGCAATTATTCTTGGCATTTCTACCCATGCTGATTAAGTACTAGGAAATAAACCAAAAGACACAAGATAAAAAATAGGGACAAAAATGCATCCCAACACAAGTTCCACAAGGAGCGTAGGCTGAGAACATAGGTTAATAAAGGTTGAAAAATGGCAGAAATAACAAGTTGAAAACAAAGGTGAGTCTAGTACCTTGGCAATTGAGAGTGAACAAACATCCTGTGTGTAGAGCTAGTATTCCCACCTAGGTGGATACATGGCAGGTGGGATTCTTTCACCTTTAAAAGGTGGAAGTTAAATATGCTAGGTATGTTCTTATGTGTATTGAGACCAAGCCCTATAGAAAAAGTTAGGAACCTAGAGAAACTAAAACAAACAATGTCTCTAAGTAGACTGTAAGGAGTTCAAAGTGAGCCACAAAATGAATCTTAAAATTGAATCCATTCATTTATCTTTATTCTCATTAGCGTATCCACTTGTGATTTCCATAATTCTTCCATCCTACCACCCCACACATCAATCTAACTCGTACCCATTTTCTAAGAGAGGAGGAACAACCCATTTATGATCCTTCTCTTGGGGTTGAGATCCATCGATCATCATGGCATTTTTATACCTACCCGTACCCATTGACATCTTTGAAAACTTTGGTGGCCACTTGTACAAGCTTCCCTTCCTTACAATGGACTCATTTAGTCATTACCCTTGACATTAACCTTAATATATCCAATCAATTAGTTATATAATATTTATAAATCAATTTTATGAAACATGTGAAAAGATATCACATAAAATGATTCTTTTCGGAGTTCCATATAAAGTATTTTGGCTTCTTCTTGTTTATAATTTTTTTTCATTATATCTCTCTTTCTCTCCTACACCTTGCAATTTGATGGGTATCTCTTTTTTGTACAATATTCATAAAGATCATAAAACCTTTACCATATCCAAGGGTATCTATTTGACCATTTTTTTTTTTTTTTGGATTAAGACTTGTCCTCCTAAAACTCGTGCCATTCAAGCAAGGAAGAATGTTAGCAAGAATGTAACCTAGTAGATGAAATGAATCTCCATTTATCTCAATAGTGAACAAATG
>ML794032.1:239797-257634 GCA_009831015.1 Picea engelmannii
ATATATATATATATATATATATATATATATATATATATATATATATATATATATATATATATAAATAAATCCAAACATTCTATTAAATTTGTTTCTTTTCATTACATTACTAAACCAATATAACTTTGAACTAAGTGTTTTTATTTGACTTAGGAGTTGAGCTTTGCTCTCAACATGTTGAGTTACTATTCATGTTTATACAAGTTGAAAACAAAGCTCAAATCCTAAGTCAAATGATAATAATGGCTAGTTCAAAGTTATTAAATAATATTGGTTTCTGAATTTAGAAAGTATTTATAATAATAATGGTTTAGTAATGTGAAAAAAGAGTAGTTTTATAATTGAAATGTTTTGTTTAGTGAATAATGATATATAAGGATGTAAATTCCATTTTAATAAATGTATTAATTATTCATTTTAATGGAGTCATATAATATATTATGAGTATTTTTTTTTGAGTTTAGTTATGTGACTTCATTTTATTTAGGTTTTCCTCATTTAGTGACCTAGCTCATTTTATAATATGGTATCAGAGTAAGAAGTTATATCAAGAGTCTCAAGTCTTTGAAAGACAAGGTTTCCACTTTTTCTACTTCAACAGTTCAAGAGACACAAACTCTGTGCTAGTGCGAAGACCTATGGATTGTATCGACAGAGATAGATTGAGGGATCACCAACATGTCTTCTCAAACTACATGATTTCAACTCTCTTAATTGAATAAATGAGAACCATTGTAGGTAATACTCAACCTGAGACGACATTGTACTCAAGATACAATTGTATCAACTATAGACAAAGGAGAGATGGAATGTCAATGTTGCAAGAAAATGACTCACTCAACGTAGAACTGTGGGTTTTGAGATAGACATGTTCTCAAGGAAAAATTCATGTAACGAGTAACCATTATTGAAGAACCACCGGATGCTAACAACAATGATGATCTCACTACAAAGGGCATTCTATGCATTCTAGGAAGCCCACACTTTTAACATAGGAAGGGATCTAGTGTAGATACAACACAACACAGATGGTGGTTTTCAAGAGTATGTGGATCTCATAAATTATCCTTTCTTATGGTTTTGAGACATGCATATGGATCATTGTCCAATAACGAGGTTATGAGACATGCATGTGGATTGCAGTCCATTAATTTAATTTGGGTGATTCGTAATTTGGTAGTTTGGGGAGGTGGAATCTGGAAACTCAGTAATTCAACTTGGGAGCTACACATTTACTAAGGTTAAAAGACAACTTGATGGAGCTCTACTTGGTCTAGGAATGATTTTTCAAAGAAGAAGTTTATGAAAAATGTTAGGTTTTGATGTTTTAGTTTTTAATCAACATGTTTTATTTTCATTTATTATGTTTTTCTCTTAGTACTATAAGCCTTAAGAGGGGGTGTTAGAATATAAGACTTACTATGTAATAAAGAGACTTTATGACTTTATGATGTGTTTTATTTTCATTGAGTATGTTTTTGTAAGCCTTAAGAGGGGGTGTTAGATTATACGACTTACTATGTAATAAATACACTTTATGACTTTAGGACATGTTTTATTTTCATTGAATATGTTTTGGTTTCAATATTATAAGCCTTAAGAGGGGGTGTTAGAATATAAGGCTTACTATGTAATGAAAACACTTTTTGACTTTAGGATATGTTAATGTTCACTTTTTATGTAAAGTGGTCTATCCCACATTTATAAGTGGAAATGCTTTGCTTAGTGAACAATGCTATATAAGGAGGTAAATTCCATTGTAATAAATTAACCAATTATTCATTGATAATATCTTATGGTGTTATTGTGAGTATCTTTCTTTGAGCTTGATTATGTGACTTAGTCCCATTTGAGCTTTCTTCATTTAGTGATCCAACTTATTTTATAATATAACACTACTTTGTTTTCAATATTTTCATTTCATTGGCGTATTAATTTTTTTTCCAAACTCTTCCATCATTAATTGAACCCATTAATACCCAAAAATCCCCACATTGTTGCTTGTCCTCCACTCGTATCTCCATCCTTAGTTTTGTAAAGTGAGGAAGGAGGAGATTCCAATAGCCATCACTATTTCTATGGAGGACAAGGGTTTGTTAGGTCACGGTGAATTTCCGTTTCAAAATTATGAACATGATGAAATTTTTGAAGATTTAAAAGGGATAGGTTTTTTAGATAAACCCTTGAAATATGAAAATATTGTAGATACTTCTACTAGCCCATGAGATAAATAGATAGAATGTAATAAATAAATAACAACCAAGAAGATGATGATATGCATTCTTTTTGTAATTGGGAGACATAGATAGAATGTGGATACTTTGTTGATCACGAAGATCAAAAGTATGGCACAAATGGTGAGGGGTTGATGAATGAATATGTGAATTTGCACCTTCCTTTTCCAGAGCCATTTCATCATGCATGAAGAGGGTTTATCAAAATTTGATTTGATAGTTGTTGCTCCACTTGATATTGATACCAATGTCTTATTTGTTGGAGTTATTAACTCCTACTTGTCTGATCTGGATTTATGAGCGGAACAAAATGAAACTATAGATTTATAATATTAACACTGAGACACAGTGAACAATAATAGAGATATAATAAAACTCGGCTTCTATTAAATAAGAAATATGCTGAAAACTATAAAATACAGATTGAAAACAAGCTTGCTAGAATGGTGACAACTTATCTCTGAGAAGAGATGTGACGGCTACGCTCATTCACAAGAAGATGAGTATAATGAGGATCGAAAGGCCTTTTTAATATAAAAATGAATGCCAAAACCCTAGGCATCCAAAATCCTAACCCTAGGATATGAAGTCCTTTTTATGGAGATAGCCTTACCTCTTCTACGATGTGTACATTTTATACATATTTGGTCCTTGTTTCAATGTTCACTCCAATATTCAAATTTTTTATGGAGATAGCCTTACCTCTTCATGGATGTGTACATTTTTATACATATATATGCAATGTGTGCAAGTGTGAACTATGTTCATTGGATGGGATATAACTTTTTTAAAACAAAATGGTTTAACGATTAAGTAAAATATCTACAACTTTACCCATTCGGTGAAAACTTGGTACATATAACATAATATATCATAATGGTTTTATATATCTGAGAAAATATTTAGTCAAATGTTTCCCTATAAATTGGACAACCTCATGCACAATCCTTGTTTTAATCTCCACCAAAGCAGATAGCCATTATAGATTGTGTCTACTCAAACACATTTGCTTGAATATGTGGACATCTAATGCCAAGTAAAACTTGATTACTAGATTGGAGACGATCATGGTTACATTGAGCATTCATATGACCACATCCAAATGCCAAAGTCATAAATAACATAATACATAAAATTGGTTAGATATTTAAAGATTTTGTATGATGCATTTTAGGAAGTGGTGATGATGGTTACACTCTCGTAGATTTGAGTTTTCCAATCTACTTTTTGATCTAATCAATTGTTTCATTTATTACATGAAGAGTTTATTTTTGTCTATTTCAAGTTTTTAGATCAAGTTTTAGTTATGAATGTTGCATATAATTTTTACAAAATATTATTAGATGATATTGGTTTTTCTATACATGTATATCAAGAAATCCACCATTAGTTATTAGTTTTGAAAAGTAAAGTGGATAAAATTCATGTTCCTAGTTAAACTTGAAACACCAAACCCAAAACTATTTGAAACGACTAAAATAAAACTTTTGAAATACAACTATAAGAGAATCCCATTCATCCTAGCAACAATATAGACAAAACAATGTACCCAACCTCAAATCTAACCATCAAAAATACTTTTACAATATTCATGTTTATTGATTTCCCAACATTCAATAAAAAAAATTACATAGTAATTAAACTTACAATTTTTAAGATGAAGTTAAATTATTTAAAAAAATATTCATAGTTGTGTGATATTATTATTAAATTTTTTTATATTATTAAAATATAAATAATAGTAAAAACATTATTAAGAAAATTATGCTATCTCTAACCAAATTGAAAATTTCAAAAATGTTTCAGGGAATTTTTATAGCATGCCAGGGATAAATTAGCCTCGTCAATGCAAAGAACTTGATCTATGATACGCTAAGTCTCCATGCATTGTGTTGTAGCAAAACAAGTATTGACAATGAATTGAAGTGTTCATTCATCGTTTCCATTTGGAAAAATAAATTTGATGGTCATTTGACTAGACTGTCGTGACTTCTCCCTTGATATGCAAAGCAATGAAAGGGATAGATTTTGCAACAAAGGGACCAATCACTATAAATTATTTCCAGCCTAGATTGGTTATAAACATAATCCATCATGTGTGGGTTGGTATCATTTTTGAGTTTGAGATTCAATTGTGGTTAATGGACGATGCCATCTCTAGTAATCTAATATGATTTAATCAAAAGGATTTTCCATGTTATGAAATATGGTTTTCCAACTCAATGCTTTCAATGGATTCCCAATTCGTTGAGGGTTCTATTACATTACTTGAGGTATGCAAACACTAAGAAAATAGGAGTTCAAGTGAACAAATGTAAATTTTTTGTTTTGATTGAATGCTTCTAATCGACATGAGAAAACAATGACTATTCTACATGAGATATTAAATGGGAAGAAATGTCTCACCACTCTATGGAAATCACCCTTCAACTAAGTGGCCACGAGTAGGCGATGTCTATTCCATGAAAATTGCCTAGGACTTGCACTTGGCTCCACTTTATTTTTACAAGTACCAACACAGATACAAGAATGAGCATGAACATTCCATTCGATAGACTTGAACTCTAATGGGGGAAATAATAACACCCCTCTTTCACCAATCCGAAAATACACCATTGACACAAGGGTATAATTTTATCTTGGAATGCACAAAACATGTACTTGCTAAAGAAAATGTTAACAAAAGTGTGCTTAGAGAAAATATAACACTTGATGTGTAAGACTATTGAATATTCAGGGCCATACAAAGTACAAAAAGTGATTAGAGAATATTGGTCTAAATTTAAGAATTTCAACCTAGAAATGAATACACAAGTTGCTTAGTGTTGTTGATTTCACTCATATAACAATGCTACACAGGGCAGTAATATCATGCCTTCCACTGAAACAGTTTGACAATGGTAGACATGAGAGTGAATTGTTGGGACGTCTTAGTTGTGACAAATTAGCACATATGGGTTAATGAGAATTTGTTTAAAACTCACTTGAAAATGTTGTAGGTACACAATATGTTAGTAGAACTACCCCAATCTGCCTCTAGTTCTCATTTTAGATATGCATGTGCAACTTAGGAATCACATTGAATGTGTGACGTGTGAGAAAGTGCAAAGTAATACAATTCACAAGTATTGGAAACATTTACATGGTGATTTGAAACAAAATACATTTTCTTCATCTGCCAATATTGATCTGGTCGTTATCTTCCCAATGACAAGGAAATATTAAACAAATCTATATATTTAATTATTAATCAACCTTTGTGCCTTTTGATTTTCATGCATGCTTTTTACTATCCATATTTTTGGTGTGTATTTATGCAATGCTATCCTACTACCATAGTCTTATGATAGACACGATCGCTTATTCCATTCATCTAAACCGTGAGACTCTTATGAATTTCATAGAATACAATTCCATCTTTGATACCACTACGAAAGTGTTATCTATGACCTAGTTTAAGATAAATAAAGTCATGAAGATTTTTAATTGATCATGTGGCATGGCTTATGTGCAAGTGCATAGATTGATCCTTAACAATTTCATGCAATGAGGTGCCTTTGTGTTCATAAAAGAGATCCTTGGAAGAAATTAAACTTGAAGATGTTCACTGGCACACGAATAATACTATCTCAAAAAGGATGTGCAAGCCTTAATGACAAGCTCCAATATGTTTTTGTGAGCTCATTTCCATGGACGATAGTTAGAAATTCACTTCTCTGTATGCATATATTCGATTGAATGTGTATATATTCAATACGAAGAAAGTTTGACTGGATAAATGCTTGTTTTTCTATATTACGTTAATTGGGTCTAATTTTCCTTGTCTAACATATTTGAATTAAATTTATCTTACTATGCTACTTTAGGCCCTATTTGTGTTTTTTAACATATACCTAGGTAAGTGTTGCTTCTAATAGATTGATCGATTTATCATTTTTCTTACAGTTAAGGATAACAGATTTCTACTAAAAATAAAATTATCTATGTAAAATTTGTTTTATAACTCCTTTATCATCTATAGTTGCCTTTCCTTGCATTTGCAAATGGATAAAATTGTTTATACGAAGCTCGTTTTACTTCAACTCCGATTGAATTGAAAATGTATGTTTTTGAATCAAATCTAAGAAATGTCATACTATACAAGGTTTTGGAACTGAACCCGAGAAGGATTAAAAATAATTTTCCATAATATTTTTTGTTCCTACAAAATTACCAAATTTAACTCAGAGAATGACTCAATTAGGTTGAAGCGTAAGAGTTGGCTTGGACTCTAGAAAAACTCATCCCATATAATGCAACTTCTCAATAATAACTTGTTTCAAAGTATATAGAAAATAGTACATACTATAAAATGCTATGGATGTTGGATAGTTGATAGATTTGCTAATGGTCTACTATGAATTCTGGTAAGAAAAAAAGCACAATAAGTTGTTTCACTCTCCCTCTCTCTCTCTTTTATAGTCAGACAATTTAGTGTAACTTGTGAGATTTGCAAGCCAAACTCACGAAATCAATCTAACTTGCAAATCAAAAAATCATCTATGATTAGTTAAACCATCTTTTCTATTAAGTAAATATGCTTCAAGTGCACCTCTCTCAATTTATTTAATATCCATGTCACATAAGTAAAGGGAAGAGGAATTTGGGCAATTATATTTTGACTGGTAATCATGTGCATGTTCAACATGAATTTCACCCAAGGTTGGATGTTTAGAGTAATGCCAATAAAACAAGGTAAAATGAAAGAATGTTTATGCACATGACTTGAAAAGTAGATATAGACAAAAAAATCATAGCACACTCATGAGAAGAGAGAATTTCCATTCTTAGAAAACAATGCAACCAATATCATCCAACAAAAAAGACAAGATTCTTGAAAGGAAGATTCATTACATACAATCTAATAATGACATGGGAAAGTATATACTAGGCACAATGCACTCTTCCTGAAAATGACTTTGATAAAGCTCATGACAGGATATAATGGGATTTCATTTGGGATATGATGATAAGGATCAGGTTTGAAAGTTTTTCCACTAGACGTGATAGGAAAAAAAATTCTAATGTGATGACCACCATTTATGTGAATAATTCTCTTGAAAGTGATCCCACTTCAGATATCAATTTGACAAGTTGCCCCGCCATACATGTTTATCAATTTATCTTGTAACAAATTTGCTTAGCCATTTGTTGGATGCAAATTGACTAGAGGGGTGGATTAAGGGAATTTTGCTGCTAGGTGGTAGGCAATTACTTCATTGTGATTTTTTTGATGATTCAATACTCACCCTGAAAATCCCTCAAGGGTCAATAGAAGGAACATTGTAGTGTCTCAACACATTTTTTAGGTTGCATGGTATAAATATCTTCTTCAACTCATGATTGTGTTGACATATATAAATGTTAGAACAAAATATGGAGATAAAATGCACAATGTACAAGGGTTTGGAAGTACTAGGGCGACCACAAGTGTGTATATTATTGACTGTGAAATTTGAACTCCATGAATGTCAGCTTCGTGAACAAGCACATACACTTCATCTAGGGTTAGGGTTTTCTCATCCTCTACCCTCAATTAGTGATAAGGTTTGGAACTTATAGAATCTTATTGAAATTACACACATGGTTAGCCCCACATGTGTAATTAATGGGGGACATTGACATGGCATCCACTCATACCATGGTGATCAACAAGGTAGGTCAACTTGTTGGAGGCATAACTTTCACATATGAGCGTCGATTGAGGTGAGTTTTGCACCATTGGAAAGGTATTAGTGTGTAGATCAACACCAAGGGTGTGAGCGTAATGTCTAGACATTTTAACCCCCAAAAATTATGGTCAATGCCTCAAAATGGCTCCAAAAGGTTCTAGACCCCAATTTTCCAAACTAGGTCCTGCCACTAAAATGGCCTGCAAGCTGATTTCTCCAATTTTTTCCACCCATAAAGTATCGAGATAGATGAAAAATTATACAATTATCCAATCTAGATCAACATATACCTTGGTATTCCTAGGTTCTAAAGAGGTTTGAACATCAACATTACTCTAAGGACTCCTTTTAGACCTCATCCTCTTTACAACATTCAATCATTATTCAATCAACTTCAGTGAGGCCTTAGTCTACATATTGTAGCAGTCAATGACCTCCTCCCACTTCTCCCTTCCTCCATAATGCCTCTTCCTTTGTCCCCCAAGGAGGGTTTTGAAGGGAACTCCTGGTTCATGTTGCAATTATTCTTGGCATTTCTACCCATGCTGATTAAGTACTAGGAAATAAACCAAAAGACACAAGATAAAAAATAGGGACAAAAATGCATCCCAACACAAGTTCCACAAGGAGCGTAGGCTGAGAACATAGGTTAATAAAGGTTGAAAAATGGCAGAAATAACAAGTTGAAAACAAAGGTGAGTCTAGTACCTTGGCAATTGAGAGTGAACAAACATCCTGTGTGTAGAGCTAGTATTCCCACCTAGGTGGATACATGGCAGGTGGGATTCTTTCACCTTTAAAAGGTGGAAGTTAAATATGCTAGGTATGTTCTTATGTGTATTGAGACCAAGCCCTATAGAAAAAGTTAGGAACCTAGAGAAACTAAAACAAACAATGTCTCTAAGTAGACTGTAAGGAGTTCAAAGTGAGCCACAAAATGAATCTTAAAATTGAATCCATTCATTTATCTTTATTCTCATTAGCGTATCCACTTGTGATTTCCATAATTCTTCCATCCTACCACCCCACACATCAATCTAACTCGTACCCATTTTCTAAGAGAGGAGGAACAACCCATTTATGATCCTTCTCTTGGGGTTGAGATCCATCGATCATCATGGCATTTTTATACCTACCCGTACCCATTGACATCTTTGAAAACTTTGGTGGCCACTTGTACAAGCTTCCCTTCCTTACAATGGACTCATTTAGTCATTACCCTTGACATTAACCTTAATATATCCAATCAATTAGTTATATAATATTTATAAATCAATTTTATGAAACATGTGAAAAGATATCACATAAAATGATTCTTTTCGGAGTTCCATATAAAGTATTTTGGCTTCTTCTTGTTTATAATTTTTTTTCATTATATCTCTCTTTCTCTCCTACACCTTGCAATTTGATGGGTATCTCTTTTTTGTACAATATTCATAAAGATCATAAAACCTTTACCATATCCAAGGGTATCTATTTGACCATTTTTTTTTTTTTTTGGATTAAGACTTGTCCTCCTAAAACTCGTGCCATTCAAGCAAGGAAGAATGTTAGCAAGAATGTAACCTAGTAGATGAAATGAATCTCCATTTATCTCAATAGTGAACAAATGACCCATTGGCTTCCCTTTATATTTTTTAAAACAACAATACATTTTCAAGTCATATGCAAGAATGTGATATAAAAATCTATTTGTTGCAGAAGTAAAACATTTTAATGGTAAATTACCTTTTCATTCTCTAATAAACTAGGTTTAATCATCCTACTAAATGTGGTCTTTGTCCATGATATATTATGCAAAAGAATGAAAGTGGAACTAATTTTCTATGTACACAATAAACTACATTTTTAGTATCAAGTTTGACTATGTTCTATTTTGTCAATATGTTGCAACATTGTATCAATTCAAAAGAGTGAGACAATGAGGCTCTTGCTTTTCAACCTGTGTTCTCAAAACTCAGATGCAAACCCATCTTATCTACAAAGATATTATAGTCTTGGGCTTCCATGAAAGTCTAACATTGAAACTATATGAAACTATCTATATAGTTTAGAAGACATTATATTAGTTGGGAAAGATCCATGTATGGTCCAATAGGTAGTTCTTATTCTTTTGGATCAAAGATTTTTGCTATCACAACCATCCTCTACAATTAGTTGTGAAGTCAACTAATTGTCCTCTACAACAATGATGCTAACGATCAGACCAACGATCAATTTTGGAGTTTTCCTATATTGAATTTAATTTTACAGCCATAACCGAGATATAATCTGCCTCACTTCATGCATTAGTTTCTGAATTGAACACTATTGCATAAGAAGTGGTTGTTACCAATTACTCCATTTATAATAGGATCCAAGACTCAAATTGCTCAAGGCATATTTTATTCATTATGTGCATATTTTTGAACTAAAATCTTCGTTGGAAGATCAACACAACAGAGAATTTTAGTGAATTTTAACATACAAAAATATCAATTAAATAATATCTTAACATAATATAATACATAATAATATTTTATTGCATTATAAATATCAATAGAACTACTGCTACTGATAAGAGGGAAGAGCTACTGCTTGGCTCCAAATGCTTGGCCACACATGGTCTGCATTGCGCTGGCCATTCCGATCTATAATAGACGGTTTGTTAAATTCCACGTGCTAGAGTAAACACCAAATATAATAACACTGGAGATTTATACATACATTTTCACTGGTTATCACTCCGATTAGAGCGTCCAACTCAGGACAACGCCGGTACCATCTGAGCGTAAATACCTTCAAGCCAAGCCACCAATTTTGGAGACGCATTTGTCTGAGAGACTTTTCTTCGTATTACATGGTCGAAATTCGTAGGGCTTTCGGCTCCTTGCACACAGCCTGCATTCACACCAGATTACACATAAACACCGTAAATTTCTATGCAGCAATAAAGTGGCGATATATCCCACATTGACAATCAATATAGTGACTTGTATAATCCCGGACCGCCAAGCTTGGCCAGATCCGACGTGCGAAGGCGGGCCACGTGGCACAGGGCTTGGCTAGATCCGACGTGTGAAGAAGAGCCACGTGGCACAGAGCTTGGCCAGATTCGACGTGTGAAGAAGAGCCACGTGGCACCGATTGCTTGGCCTGATCCGATGCACGGAACGAGCCACATGGCACCGATCAGAGTATCAGATCCAATTCACGGAAATGAGCCACGGGCGGTAATTGGATGGTCAGATCTGATGCACAGAAACGAGACATGTGGCAGAAATCCGATGGCCAGATCCGACGCTCGAAAAAGAGCCACGTGGTAGAGATCCAACGCATCGAAATGTGCCACGTGGAAGCCAACTGATCGTCAGATCTGACTCACTGAAACCAACCACGTGGCAGTGAATGGACGATCAGATCCGACGCACGGAAACGAACCACGTGGCCGCGATCGGACGACCAAATCTGACACACGGAAATGAGCCACGTGGCATTCATTAGACGGCCAAATCCGACGCATGAAAATGAGCCACGTGGAATTCATCGGATGGCCAAATCCGATGCACAGAAACGGGACACATGGCAACCATCGAACGGTCAAATCCGACGCATGGCTATGAGAAACGTGCCGCCACCCATGGGACGGCTAGATCCGATGAGCAGAAAAGAGACACGTGGCTTCCATCAAACAACCAGATCCGATGCACATAAATGGGCCACGTGACTCTCATCGGACGACCATATCTAACGCATGGAAACGAGCCACGTGACACCCATCGAACGACCGAATCTGACACATAGAAATGGGACAAATGTGAACAATCGAACGGCTTGGTTGACATACCGTACAACAAAAATGGTACGGATGATACATGATCCACATGGTATAAATCCGAGGGCTACAATGGCACGGATCCTAAGGCACAGGCCAAAAGACATGTGGCAGAGATAGTCCGGTGCACAGGTAATTGGCGTCGGCATGTTGGCAATATTGAAGCTGTGAGCGCGGACCCTGTAAGTGAGAGGGTTGTGGAAGAAGTATGGAAGCGAATTACTGTAAATACGGACGTTCCATGGAGCCACATAGCTGGTGCTTCGCTTCACCGAGGGGACAAATCGTTGGAAATGACCTGTTGAATCGCCTGTGGAGGAGAAGAGAAATAGCGACTGCATTTTGTAGACAATCTACGTTGCAAATGATCTTCATGAGTCAACCGAGGAAGAAGAGATCGGAATGGTAATTAATTTACATAATAAAAAAACACCATTCTGTGCTTAACCTTTTGATCTGAAGAGTAAAGGAAACACATTTTGTTTTTTTAAAACAAAAATTAAGATCAGTAAAAGATACAGAGTTAAACCAATCAGTGATTCAGTTCCTAGTTTCAAGATGACACTTCATTATACAAGTCTGGGTTTCATAGGAATAATTTTATGTAACTTTTAGTAATTTATTAGGTTTAAGTTAATGATTTTTATTTTTATTAATCATGATGTTGTAAAAATAAAAGGTAATTTTAATCTAAATAATATTCACAGTTTAAATATGTTTTTATATCAAAGTTTGTTCACTTATTAAGTCAAAATTTAATTTCAATAAAAATATCAATAATCTGCTAAATAATATCCACAGTTTAAATATGTTTTTTTATATCAAAGTCTGTTAACTTATTAAGTCAAAATTTAATTTCAATAAAAAAATACCAACAACCTCATAGTTAGTTTATTTGATAGTAATCTAATCATTTAATCTAAATTTTAAAATCTTTTATAAAATATTTAAATTTTTCATCATTATTGTAAATATTATATTAATTCTTAAATTATTATTAAAATTACACACATTTCAATTTTTTAAATTTTATTATAAATATTATGTTAATGTGATTATATTGTGTTTATATAATTATTTTATAATATATCTAAAAAATAGTTTTTTTTATTAGTCTCTAATTTGTTAGAGATTATAGTTTTTGGTGTAAAGTCAAAATAATTTAATTTTGTATAGTGTTTGCATATTTCATTAATATTTTATGAATTGTTTTCCTAAAATTTCAAATGTTTTTTTATTAATTTTATAAATATATAATATTGTTTTTTTATTGGTTTTATGGATAGTGATGAGACTAAATACCCTTAGTTGATGACATTATTTTTAGATTATTTGTTAGTTCTTCAAAATGGATTTTAAAAATATGAAAAAACAAAATTTAACATTGGTAAAAAATTAGGTGCACTTAATTCTCTAACATAGGGTATTAACACATGTTGTTGGACATGGTTCTTAGATCAAGCAAAGTAATTAATTGATTTAGAGAATGACATGATGCATTCAAACTTTGCTACATTTCCTAATCGCTTTGGCCAACCGCTTCATTGTCATTCTCCATAGCCATGCTGGTCACTTTTCCATCTTATCCTTCTATTTTGTTTTTTGAATTGTGCTCTACAAAGCAAATGTAGCTATAGGGAATCCTACAAAATCAATAACAATACCGATAGAAACATATCCAATATTAGTTTGAGCCATGCCAGTGCTCTTCTTTGGGTCATGATTTAGCAACCCAACTCCCTCCTTCTACTGGTGGTGGTGGCAACTATCAATGCTCCATTGACCTATTGTTTACTCTTTCTATAATGGTTGTTTCCACTCCTATCCATGGTGGTTCTTTTCAATTTAAGTAGAAGCAAGGGAACAACAACATATCATAGTTTCTCAATTTTCTATGATCCTATTTACAAACCATTGACTTGGACAAACATGGGATGTCACAAATTGTTTCCCATAGAGAAACATCTTCTAGACACTACAAATGGCTTATTTGATTATCATCTCCTCTATATATCTTATCTGGTGGAGTATAAAACACTATTCATGATAATTCTCTATAGCATGGCAGGACTAAAAACTTACTCTTTGAATATAGGATTTAGGAATGAGAGAATGCAAGATATCCAAATGAAGATTCATTTGCTTCCTAGTGTTCCACTCCACTTCAATATGATTCATCCTTTGGTTGTGTACTTCTTCGCCATTCTAGAAAACTTTCAGTAGGAACTACGGTAAAAATCACATTTTGCTTATCCTCCTATGTGGTGTCCCTTATTCCACCTTTGATGGTGTCCAAGTGAAAACAAAAAACATCAGAAGTATCAATACTGCCTCTTTTTTTTCAGTCAAAGAGAGAGATTACACAACTCTCCACAAGTTTGAATCCCTAGACTAGTCACTTGAATCAAACATCTTCGAAAAATACCCAGTTCAATTCAATTTCTTTACATAACTCATTTTAGGTTTCCATCTCTTCTATCTATTCCTACCACTAGTTCACTATGATTTATTAGGTTTAGGCCTTTCTTTACTAATATATAAGTGATTTTTCCCTTGGTGGACACCTTCTAGTTAAAGGCAAGTCCCCTTACAATCGACAATAGGTACTTTGTACGAGACCTCTGCTAACCAGTCATATGAACACCCATCCTTTGAATAGTTATGATGCTAATGCTATATATGAGGAGTTATGCTTTCCACTTATGATTCTAATGGAAGGAGTGTTGTGCTATTCATGGAAGTACATAGAAAGGGAAAACATAGGAAGGTCAAAATTAGCCTCGAAATAGGAGATGCTAGACTAACCAGTGATTAAGGAAGCATGATGTTACTATTGGTTTAAAGATTGGTTTTATACCATCCACTTTTGTTGAGTTATGTAAAGTAGATTATGCCCTTTTTTTAATCTAACATGATTTCTATGATCGAATTACAAATGCAATTACAATAGGTTGAGTTTAATGGATGTTTTACAAAAAGTGATAGTTCCCTATGTCGACATAATAGAGTGCCCATCACTTTATTTTTTCTTCTTTGAATGGTTCATGGAATGATACCTCTTCCTTACGACTCAAGCCTAGAGCTACCTTAGACCTAACATGAAATTTTGCCCCTATCCTACTCCCATAACTATGGAATGTACTAAAATAAGGAACAAGGTAGGTTGCGTATTAAATTTGAATAGGCTAGCATATGCCAAATGCAAGTGAATTAGAGCTTCCAATAGCAAACAAAGCCATCCGAGGTGTTTGTACTCTATTGTATATATTATTTCACGGTTTTCATTTTTTTTAGCTAACCAAGTTAGAGTATCTTCATTTTTGGTGGATTAAAATTTCTTATTTTCAAATACGAGATTCGTTGCACAAAATTTTAGAAGTATTTAGTTACTATAGTGAAAAATGTGCCTATTTTGTTTGTGTTATAATATGCTAGTATTATTTCTAGTGTAGAATGCACTATCACAATTATACTACATAATTGCATGCTATAATTATAACAACATTGTTCCAAGTATTGTTATTTCTCAGTGAATCAATATATCTATGTAAGAAGTAATCTCTCACACTCTATGTGTATGGTATAACTTAGGGGTACAATCTACATTGATTATTCTCTACTATGAGATGTTATTGAATTACTTTCCATAGCTAGTAGTTAACTTGTTGGACATAGAAATGCATGTGTTTTAGTTGGCACACTAAGCATTCAAAGAGATCAATTTATGACATATATGTTGTCTTGGTATTTAAAAATAATAGTTAAATAGAAATTTGATGACACATATGTTGTCTCGAGAATTGAAAAACATAGTTAAATAGATTTCTAGATAAGCTTAAATCTAGTGTTTCTATGTTTTGAATACGATGAGATGACTAGAACATATTTACAATAAACATAATATACACATGAGGTGCGTAATTTTATAGAGTTGTTCCATAGATCAAGACCATGTAGTGGCATTAGAGAGGTTGGGTTTGATTAACAGGTCACTAATCACATTATTAGTCATTTACCCATAAAATTATGTTCTTTCCGAGTAGTTTTCTAAAAGAGCCTGAATTCTAACACATGTTTCTCTTTTGCATTCCTTATCTTGGCTCAAAGATTTTGAAATCCTTATATTTATTACTAAATATATCTATTGTTAACATCATAATTGCTGCAACTAATTGGGTTGTCATTTGGACACCACTTTGCACATATTATATAGGAGGATCAAAAGAAAACTACCAAGGATTCAAGTAGTTCATTTTCAACCTAATTGTAGTTTGTTAAACAATCTAGCATTTACTGTCCTTGCAATATGTTGGATTGTGAGTCCATTTCCATTTCGCTTGAAATATTTTCTTGCTTCCTTTTTGAAACCAGTTGGTAAAACTGAGAATGTTTAAAGTTGTAGCCTGAAAAACATTTGAATTGACATGTCACTTGAAGAAGCTATTTAAGATTCTCAGTAAGGTGAGGTATGGTAGATGTTTCAATTTGTAATATATATGACTTGTGCATGCCAAACTATACTCAAAATATAAAGTAAATGAATGAAATGAATATAGTTAGATTTCCAACACTGAGGACAAGAAGATATTGAAGTATTTGAAATCTAGGTGAGTTGTATTAAATACATTAACTACCTACACTACAACAGAACATGGAATTAGCACCTAAAATAGCGTCATAATTTAGTGTATATTTCAGTTCATGAATTGGACACCTTTTCTGGCGCAAAACTAGGCGCAATATGGACTGTTTAAAATTGCTCCAAATTTAGCATCAGATTTAGCGCTGAGAAAATAGCGCCAGGAATAGTGACGAAAATAGTGCCAGGTGTAGTGCCAAGAATAGCACCGGAAATAGTGCCAGGAATAACACCAGAAATATCACAAGGAGTAGCGCCAGATGTTGCTTTTGGTTTTTCTTTTGATATGCCATCCAATTTTGCTTCTAGATTGGCTTCTGGTTTGGCTTCCAGTTTTACATTCAGTTTTTCTTCTGATATGGCTTCCAATTTTGCTTCCAGCTTGGTTTCCAGTTTTACGTCTAGTTTTGCTTCTCGTTTTGCTTCCAGTTTTGTTTCCCATTTTGCTTCCAGTTTTTCTTCTGGTGTGGCTTCCAATTTTTCTTTCAGTTTGGCTAAACCATTGTTGCTTCCAAAAATGCTTCTTGTTTTTCTTACAGTTATTAATTTAATATGTTTTATTTCAATTTAATTAGTTAAATATATCATGTCTCTTAAATAACTTATATGATTATACAATAAGTCATATAAATGCATTTGAAATATTTTATAGGATAACATTTATGAAGAATTTTTAGGGAAACGATGATCCGTATTTAGGAGCGGAACAAATTGAATACAATAAAAACAAAGATATGAAGAATAACAAAGATATATAGTGAACGATATCTTCTATTGAATAATGAAATAGGTTGAAACTGTAAAACTGTAGAACTGAAACACTTGCTCGAATGGTGGTAGCTATCTCTGAGAAGAGATGTGGCTACTACGCGCATCCGTTTGAGCATAATGGATTACAATGAGGCTCCAGAGGCCTTTTTGATATTACTCATGAATGCCAAAACCCTAGACATCCAAAAACCTAACCCTAGAAGGTGAAACATCAAAAGTCATGTGGGCCCCTATGGGTAAGTTGGTGTAAGTTGGTACCTCAACTTCCCATGATCATAACTTTTTCATACGACCTCCTTTTTAAGCACGTGATAGCCCGTTAGAAAGGTATTTCAGAGAAATACACATTCTACCATCAAAATCTGACTCCATCTACAGTTTGAATATGGCGAGACAAACAAACAACATTTAGGGCCTCAAAATGACCCTGAAAGTACAACAAGATGTGCTGACATGAAAACATACAAAATAAGCCAGTTGGATTAGGCGAGAGGCCACCAGTATCCTCCTGGAGGATATGTGGGGCTTCAGAGAACCCCAGAAGTGTAGAACCCACAATTACAAAGAAGTACATAAGAGCGTGCTGAAAAAAAAAGGATAAGAGGAGCCGGTTGGAATAGGTGGGTGGCCACCAATATCCACCAATCACCCCCCCCCCCCCCCCCCCC